>CBVK0102127590.1:0-10029 GCA_900067695.1 Picea abies
TCTAAACGGTGGTTTTCTCTTTGGTGTATTAGTCACACATGGGTTTATGGGTTCCACACTGACATTAATATGGATACAATTTCTTCCTTCTCTTCCTGTTCTTGGACCTCTCATCTTCCTCTCATATGTTGCGCGTAGAATTTCCTCAATCTGCTCCACAACTCGGAGATCCTCTACCACTTCCTCGTTACTCGCCAAGCCTTCCCTCGCGGCTACGACTCTCTTCTTGGTATTCACCTTGTATTGATAGGGTACTCTGCTACGCGTCTTTCCAGCTGTCGCCATGATCCGCTTGATCTGGTCGTCATCCATTATGATTAGGTCCAAGGGTTCCTCCTTCTTTCCCTTATCCTTTCCTCCTTCCATTTCTCCTTTTTCTGTCAGTGATTCCCCCCTTCCCCCATGCACGCAGGGAAGTTTAGTTGTTTAATTCCATTGTCATTAGACCTTTGTTGTATAACAGTATCTTAATAGAAGTATACAATGATCTAATGTACCTTCCTTGAGGTTCACACAGACCTTTGTTGTATAGTAGTATCTTAATAGAAGTATACAACGATCTAATGTACCTTCCTCGAGGTCCACGTAGAAGCTCCGCTACGCTGTACAACTTCGTTGTGTCTACTGTAAACTCTGTTATAAATCTTGCCACAATACTGTCGAGCCAAAAGTCTACTGTGCGGGTGAACTTGTTATTCACTTGTTGTAACTGCTCAATCTGTACTGAGGTCCACTCTAACTGTCGAATCTAGTTCGTTGTGTGGTTATCTTTCAACCTTAGTATCCACTCCTGCAATAAGTGTGGAAAATCACGGAAAAAGACTTCATGCAAGTCAGTAAACATGTATTTCTCAAGATATTTGCAGGGTGTTACTCTAGGGTTTATGTTATCCTTTTGTGCAAACTCTAACTCTTTTGTCTTTAGCCAACTTTCGATCTCTGCTTTTGTGGGGTTCCACGGTCTCAACATCCCCTTCTAGTGGCTCATTGCTTTCTTCTCTGCTTTAATATTCTCTTGCTCTGCCTCCTGCAAATCTTATGTATCTTTTAATAGATCTTCAACATATCTCATCTACTCAATCCTATACTGTTCCTACCAACGACAACGAAACCATTTGTTGGTTATCGATATATCCTGTTTGAATTCGTATTGAGTGACCCATGGTTCATGTTTATTCGAGGTTCCAAAAAAGCCTCTAAAGCTATTGTCCCTCCTGGTAAACTAGAAGGCAACGCAGCACACAGGGTGCACTGCGTCGTCTCACCCGAGATAGTGTTGATGGGTGGCTACAATACTCACGTGCTTGCAACCTATGATTGAGTAGGGAATCCGAGAAATGTATGCTGAAAGTGCTATTGTAACTTATTACCGCAATGCATTGTTATCACGATTTATGCAGGAAATATAATACTCATTCATTTAGCTTATCAATATCTACTTAAAGACAATAAATACACACATGCATTCAACCACATAACATAGATGTTACCTTGGTTCACCCCCCCTTGGGCTACGTCCACAAAGATTTGGCTTTTAGCTCTTTTATTATATTCGTTTTGTCCTACAACACCGCGTGCTTTACAACCCTTCACAGTCGGGTTAAGATCTATTATGAGGCGGACTAGATCGCACTAGGCTTCTAAGCCTACGATCTAACCCTCAAGATCTACCCTCCTTAGTCCTGTCTAGCTCAACATTTATAACAGTAGGTCATACAACAAAATATTACACAGCCTTTGCTTCTTTGTATTTGTCTCTCTATATCTCTATCAACTCACTACAATAATCCTCTCCCAATAATAACGACTAGTCTCTCCTCTGAGACCTAGGTATCTCTATTTATACATTTCTGGCTCTTCAATTATTACAATACATTGCAAAAACCTTAACCCTAATGTCGTTAGGTCTACCATGCATGCGCGCGTGTTTTTCTTCCTTCCAACTGTCGCTTTCCTCGTGCATGCCTTCTTTCCCAAAATCGCCTTTCTTTCCACTTTGGCCTGCTTCCAACAGATTCCCTTGAATTGGAGTCCACCTCGAGGCTCTAAAACTAGGCAATTAGAGAAGGCTATTGGGATGTAGGATTGGTCTCTTCTAGATCTATTGCAAATGGATTGATTGTTCATGGAGGGCATCATCAATAGAGTGGTCAACATTGAACAATGACACGAGGAGGTCATTGCAAATCTACTCCACGTGGGATATTTCCTTCCCTTTAAAAACTACTTTGTGAGCTTCCTTTTCCAACATGGGTTCCATTAACATCTTATTAGTTTCATATACTATCTTTGGGATGTTATCAATAAACAACCTTTGGGATATTATGAAGGATGTTTCTCTTCTTTTTGGAAAGGCAGATTCAAATTTGGTTATCTTCAGAAAGTATTCTTGATGCGGGTTCAAAACCTGGTTGCTGGCACTTGATGTGGCGCCACGTCCGATTCATGAACCATGGGCCACCGTCGAAGATCTCGTCCCTAACCACGAGATGGATGCAAATACTACCAGAACATACCGCGACCTATCAGGGATATCTCAATGGCTCATGTTTATTCAATGGAAATTTTTCGAAGGCCAAAATCCCACGAATTCCCAAATTAACAATTTTGAACATTCTCTAGAGAGGCTCTGCTACTTATTGGATCCACAACAATCTCTCGATTCGCCGACTAGTTTTCCAGACTCTGCTTAGCTTTGACCTTACCAACTTCTTCCTTGAAATCAAATATGTTTCTGAAGGAAACTCTTCTTCTCCCAATATATATGACCGATTTTGGGGAACCCATGGCATAACCGCTCCGCTCGACTTCTTTTATATATAGACATCTTCTCCAAACTGGCAGTAGAGACAACCCCGCTATTGGTGCTCGGTGGCGAGGCGGTGGTTGGGACTTCAGCGGAGGGGCTAGATGCTGGAGTTTGAGCTGTGGGGGACATGGATGAGGTTGGTGGGGTGGCGATTTTAGAAGGAGCAGACGCAAGAGAAGAAACAATGGAGAAATTTATAGTAGGAGGAAAAGCGGGCGATGGCGCTGTCGGGGATTGAATTGACAATGCCTTAGACATTCCTGCCGTGGGCGAGGGTGTCGGCGCTGGTGCCAGAGAGGCCGAGCTCATCAATCCTAAAACAAAAAGGAAGCAGAGAATTGCACTGAATCGGCCCATATTGTCTGCTGGTTTTTGTTCGCGAAGGATGCTGCAAATTCCTGTAGTGGCAAGAACTCTATGAAGTGGATCTGTTCCTGGTTGTTGTTCGCGAAGGATGATGCAAATTCGTGTAGTGGAAAGAACTCTATGAAGTGGATCTGTTCTTGAAAAATTAAAACAAGAGGTTGCCCAAAAGAGAAAAAAGACCTTAAAAGAGAGAGTGAGCGAGTAGGCAGCGGGTTCTGAAGGGAGGGCTTGATATAATATATAGTAGCTCCATCTCTTCAAACCCATCGTTCTGCAGCTCACCAAATACAACCTGGACACCATTCTCAGCCACGCTGCAATTTCTATTCATCTTGAACGACCAGACAATAGGAAGAAGCGATTACAATGTGTAAAACAAAGGCGTAGGCTAAAGGGAGAGGGAAATTGTTGCCCGCCCATTTGCAGATTCAAAATTCGAATGCCGAGCATGCTCTTCCATCCACCAATAAATTAAGATGCTTCGAACTGAATGCCTAGGACAATAGGACAACCTACGCTCTGATGATGAGGTCAGGCGGTCGTGGGCGGCATCTGGGCGCAGATGGCTCATGTCCATGATGCCCATCACATAGGAGTAACGGGAACAGAGCCCTGCTCAACTATCCAACAGAGACTTGGGAGACAGGTTTGCCGACTGACGCCTTTTGCCGAAGATGGAATGTATAACGATCGCTGGAAAACCCAAAAGGTATAACGTTTAGCTTACTTCATATCCATTCTATTGCAGAGTCATAAAGACTTTATTAGAGGATGGATATAGCTAGGATAAGGGTAAATCGTGAGAAAACAAACCCATTTTTTAGGCAAAAAAATGGGTCTGAATCCCGCAGATTTTCAGGGATAGCTTGAGTTTCACATGAATCAAAGTTCCATGCATTTCATAACTTTACCCTAAGGGTTTTTCCCCATTTTAAACCAACCTAGATGCTCAGAGAGTTCAGGATTGGCCGGAAATTTAAAACCGCACCGCAGAAAAACCTGTCGGAAAAGTAACTCGGGAGGGAAGATTGCTCCCGAGTTAGCCCACTCCATATAGCTATGGATATTGCTCACCATGCATATGTTCCATCCTAGTACGAAAAACGAGGATGCACCAGACTGATTCTTGCACGAGGGTATAGCGATTTCCCGACCAACACTTTCCAGCAGTCAACTGTAGATGGTACGGGTCTGTGCATGTCAAATGGTATGGGTTTGTGCATGTCAATTTTGCATGTCCACTGTCTTGTCGAACCCAAGGATGATAGTTAGGGTAGATCGTAGATCGGAGCACTGACCACATGTTTTACACCAAATGAAAAGAATGAGGAGATATCTCGGTGGATTCTCATTAATGTCAAGCAACCACCACCTTGATAAAATTTGAAATTTGAAATAAGCCCACGCAAGATTTCCCTCAACCAAACATATCTTGGTGATTTGGTGAGGGGATGACAACATTCATGGTCAATTTGAATTCAAATTGAGCGGGCTCATCATGGTCAATTTGAAATCGAATTTGAGGATGCCCATTGTAGGAACATTCATCACATGTTTATTCAAATCCATTAATTTGAATTGGAGAAAAAGTGACTAATGCCATTCCATTCATCTATTTTTGAATTTGAGAACGACCATTGTTTGGATCTGCAAGTCATGGTGGGATCGAACGATTGGACATCTTGCAGGTTACAAAGAGAATTAACACTTTGATCGTTTAAGTGAACAAATTTGCAATTTGAACAAATCCGTTTTTTAATTATTTTCAGTGGTTTTCAGTCTCTCTTGGTAAAACCCTGACTTCGATCTTCTAAGTAAACAAATTTGCAATTTGAACAAATCCGTTTTTATATTGTTTTCAGTCTCTCCTAGTAAAACCCTGTGTTAACACATAAGATTGATTATGTAAAGGAGGATTTATGGTTTCCAGAGCCTACAATTTAACCATTTCTCCATAGATTATGTCATACCATCAACTAACAGCCTCCTCGAAGTGTGAAATCTATATTTGAGTTGGCGCTGCGAACTAGTTAAGGAGGAGCGTTGTAGCTTGGATTGGTTGCAGGCACTCACGTTCGGACTTATTAACATCCATAGCAGCCTTAGGGCCATCAGGTACTCCATGAGGGTTTTCATCCTGTTTGAAGTTCGAGAAAGTGGTTTTTGATGTTTTTTCCTTTTGACGCTACAAATTGGCACTGTGCACTGGCAGACAGGGGCTGGAAACTTCGCTGCAAACTCATTTCCTGTAGCAACTGCTTTTACAGATTTGATCATAAATCCAAAACGGTGATTGTGGGTTTTTATGAATTTTTTTGTGGAGGATCATGATAATGCCATTGACCTGATGTCCAAATTTCAGCCTGACCCGGTTTGTAATTCGATAGATATAGTTAAAACACTAATGCGTTGCCAACTGGCGTTGCAAACTCTATGTTTTGCATAGTTGTTGGATATTCGTCTTGTTTGGAGGTTTCCAACTGTCAAGGAAGGTTCGAATGGTCTCCTAGAAGTTAGTTGGATATGAGAGACATGTGTTCCATCTCCGGATCAATCAGGATGACCTATTTCAAAAGGCATTAATCATCATAGACAAAATCCCCCCAAAAAAGGAATTTGTTAGGCTTTTGTTGGAATCTTTTGTAACAAGACTCCTAAATGGAGAATGATCCTATGTAACTCCTTGGTTTCAACCTCCTTAGGGTAGATAGATATTATTCACTATAGATGAAATGGATTTTGATGAGAAAGGGGTTGGATTCATGAGCTAAGAGAGGAGAGAGTTGGAGGAGCAGTTTTGGTTGCTCATTTGTAAGTCTGAGGGCCTGTTTGTAATGACATTTTCTCCCATTAAAGATTCATGAGAGATGTTATCAGATTGTCTTCTTTGTTTTTCCATTTCTTTGTTATCTTCTTGCTTGAATATATTGCAGGTTTTGAGGATCATAGTTGCCATTGATTGATGGATTCATGAACAACAGAGGATCTGATGTAGCTTTCCCATTAAATCATTGTTCATTGTTTAAGCAAATCTTTATCTGTTGTAGAAAGGATCTTTGTATAATGGATGTTCTTCCTTTTGTCATATTCATTATGCTTCCATTCATCATTATATATCCCTTTTTCTAATATACAGTTTGATTTCCTTTGATCTGTAAGATGTTATGACTCCATGCCCAATGGAATGCCTCTGCAGACTTTTTGCTACCCTCTCCCTTTCTTTATCAATATTGTTGATCCACCTACTCAAATCATTTAAACCATTTATATTATGATGGGTATTGGGCTTATCCTCTAGCAATCTTAGGGTGACTCTCAGTGATAACATTTTTGGCGTCGTTGTCGAGGACGGAAGTGAAGAAATCTTCCCTGGGAGAACAACAATGATTAGATCCAGCTCTTGATGGTAGTCAGGAGCAGGACACAACTTGACTTCAATCTTCTACCTGGCGACTCCAACTTCATCATAAGTGAATATATGGGTGAATCCACTGTTTTCAAATGGACAAGATTCTTTCTCATAGGTATGCATTTTGCGATTTCTCAAATATATCTAGTTTTCCAAACCCCGTGCCTGATAGAAGTGAATGGGAAGGCTACATTCCTAGGTTTAGAGGGGAAAATTGGGAAATGCCAGCTGAGTTTTTACTAGATTTTCACGAGTGCATACTTAAGCTGAAAGTTATACATGAAGATGTCCTCATCAAATTGTTTACATACTCTTTAGATGGAGCAACTCGTGATTAGTGTAGATCACTTCCAGTTGCTTGTATTACTTCACTAAGACATTTTCATGTTGCATTTCATTTGTTTTGCAAAGAGAAATTTCCAGTTGATTTCCTTTATCAAGAATGTTGTTATAGATTCGATTTGTTGAGTAAAGGATCAAATACTCATAAAGAGTATGTTGTAGTAGAAGACACTTTTCATAATGATCAAGAGGTTGATGATATTCAAAGTGATGGCCATGTTGTAGATACTTTTGACATTGTATCAAATGTATCCACTGTTTTAAGTTGTCATGAAAATCAAATTGTTTTCTTTGAGTATTCAAATAATAAAGAGAAGATATTTACTAAAGCACATATAGAGCTTATTATCAGCCAACCAATATATGATAATGAAGAAGATAAGGAAAAATTGCAACATCAATTGTAATTCTCTTTATCACCCATTGATGATCATAAAACTCCAAGGATCAGCGAGGAAATGTCTATCATTTCTCTACCTGCACTTGCAAAAGACATCAAATAACATATGAGTAGCTATGAAGTATATGAGGACCATAATTTTATTGATGAATCAACCTTCACAGAGGAGTAAGATGGTTTTCTTAACCAACTAGAAATGTCTTTTCATAAGTTTCAAGATCCCGTGGATTTTTACATAGATTTATATTTTCAAAGGTTTCTAATGGTCCAGTTGTTGGTATGATTTCAGATCATAGTTGTAAGTATCCGTTTCTTACTAATCTCTTGTTGCAAGCTTCATATCACTTGAAAATTCTTTCGAATAGTTGCATGCAAGCTTCATATCAGTTCGATACTCACCTGGCTGCATTGGAAGTATGACTTTAACTAAGAAAAGAAGCTCAACTAGATAGATTAGTGTAGGGATGTATATAAATAAGCTTGCTATGCAAGAATTTGATTTGCAGTGAGTATTTTTCAATTTTCAATTAGAAGTGGAGGTGCTCTCATGCATACATGTTTTGTGGACATATATGGAATGGATAAGGCACTGGAACTGCATATTCTTGGAAGCTCACAGGGAGCATGCCATCCCCTATGGAGCTAGATGTTAACACATAAGATTGATCATGTAAAGGAGTATTTATGGTTTTCAGAGCCTAGAATTTAACCATTTCTCCAGGGATTATGTCATACCATCAACTAACAACCTCCTCGAAGTGTGCAAGCTATATTTGAGTTGGCGTTTCAACTAACAACCTCCTCGAAGTGTGCAAGCTATATTTGAGTTGGCGTTGTGAACTGGTGCTACGAACTAGTTAAGGAGGAGCGTTCTATCTTGGATAGGTTGCAAGCACTCATGTTTGGACTTATCAACATCTACAACAACCTTAGGGCCATAAGGTACTCCATGAGGGTTTTCATCCTGTTTGAAGGTTGAGAAAGTGGTTTTGGATGTTTTTTTCCTTTTGGCACTGCGAACTGGCAGACAAGCGTTGCAAACTTCGCCGTGAACTCATTTCCTGTAGCAGATACTTTTATAGATTTGATCATAATCCAAAACGGTGATGTGGGTTTTTCTGAAATATTTTGTGGAGGATCATGATAATGTCATTGACTTGCTATCCAAATTTCAGCCTGACCCAGTTTGTAAATCGAGAGATATAATTAAAACACCAGTGCATTGCAAACTCTCTGTTTTGCATAGTTGTTGGATATTCTCCTTGTTTGGACATTGAAACCTATCAAGGAAGGTTTGAATGGTATCCTAGGGGTTTTTTGGACATGAGGGACATGTGTTCCATCTCTAGATCAATTAGGATGACCTGTTTCAAAAGGCATTTATCATCATAGACAAAATCCCCCCAAAATAGGAATTTGTTAGGTTTTGTTGGAATCTTTTGTAACAAGACTCCTAAATGGAGGAGGATCCTAGGTAAATCCTTGGTTTCGACCTCCTTAGGGTAGATAGATATTATTCACTATAAATAAAATGGTTTTTGATGAGAAAAGGGTTGGATTCAAGAGCCAAGAGAGGAGAGAGCTGGAGGAGCAATTTTAGTTGCTCATTTGTAAGCCTAAGGGCCTCTTTGTAATGAAATTTTATGCCATTAAATATTCATGAGAGATGTTATCAAATTGCCTTCTGTGTTTTTTCCATTTATTTTTTTATCTTCTTTCTTGAATATATTGCAGGTTTTGAGGACCATAGCTACCATTGATTGATGGATTCATGAACAACAGAGGACCCGCTATAGCTTTCCCATTAAATCGTTGTTCATTGTTTAAGAAAATATTTATCTATTGCAGAAAGGATCTCCGTATAATGGATGTTCTTCCTTTTGTCATATTCACTATGATTCTACTCATTATTATTATATCCCTTTTTCTAATATACAGTTTGATTGACTTTGATTTGTAGGATGTTATGACTCCATGCCTAATGGAATGCCTCTGTAGACTTTTTGCTACCCTCTCCATTTCTTTCTCAATATTGCTGATCCACCTACTCAAACCATTTTAATCCATTTATATTCTGATGGGTAACGGGCTTGCACTTACAACAGTCTAAGTGTGACTCTCAGTGCTAACACAATGCATGGGGCATCACGTTCTCCAAAAACATAATATGTGTTAACTCCTCAATCCATTTCAAATTTCCACTCTTACCATCAACGAACCATAAGATTATAAACATAACCGAGTCAGTGAGTCATCACATGGTACTCAACCACATAAACCACCACGTATGGTGCCAGCTCAAACGACACCCATCTTTCACATGGAAATTTACTATCACAACATTTCATTAAATACCACATTCAATACAAATGAGCGATAAAAATCATATGTATGTTCGATCCATAACATCAAAGTATAGCTTATGGTGGATAATGGTGTGAAGGTTGAGTTCATATAATATACCATATTTAAAGTTCAATAAAACCTCCAACCCTTTAATTATAACGTGCCACCTTTGTTTACATAGAATCAATAATTGTTATATACGATGGCATTTGGAAATATATGCAAGTTTTTCAACATAGTAAACGATATTACCATACTATACATGTAAAAATGAAATTGACCACCTTTTTAAATATACCATACATTAGAACTTTAACCATTTGTGCTCATTTCTTTGTGAGGTATTGTATGCATCAA
>CBVK0102127609.1:0-12447 GCA_900067695.1 Picea abies
TCAATCCAATTAATGGATTCCCGCAACAAGCTCGCCTTCACCATGCTGTAGCTTTTCCCTGGTTAACATGCAAAACTCAAATCCAAACGTCAACTAGCTCTGATACCACTTGATCCAGAAAGATCTTTTAATGATTGTGGTTGAGTTTTTAATTACATGTGTTAATTAACCCTTTAAGAAGCTTAATGAAAGAATGAGGAAATAAGAGGAATTATGACATCCATATACATATATGCATATCTAAAATGAAGTAATAAACAACAAACCATAACAAGAGAATTGATAACGAAGTTCGACATAAAATTCCCTACGTCTTCGGGCCTTTGTCTCAGTGAGGGATGCTTCTTTATTTATGTTCAAATATCAAAAAGTACATCATAGTAGTGCCATTAGGCTACAATATTGATTTGGTCATGTTCTTCCATATCTCTAGAACCCAATAGAAGAAACGACATGCAAAACGGATGACCGGAGCTCCCAGAAATGGCCCGCAAGTGTCCGCTCCTCAACAACTTCCCTTCATAAAAATGGCTTTGGCTTGGCTTCCCTTCAACATAAATCTACTCTAACTATCCTCTATGGCTTCAAACAATCCTAGTTTTTATAGATCTGAAGTTGGGTATCCATCCCCAACTTCCTCCCAAAAATGGATAAAATCCATCAATTACAGGCATAAAATCAATTAAAAATAAAAAACTATATAAATAAAACCCAAATACATTTAAATATAGGGCGCAGCCCCTTTTGGCATGTGCCCTTGGGCATATGGAAGTCTTCCATAGGGCCAGGCACTCCACCTGTTGTGTGCCAGCCCTCCTATCCGGCTGGCTCCTGGTCTTCGGGCGTGTGTATAGGACCAATGGGATATGGATAGAGCCCCATGCATCAAAAGTGGATAAGTCCTGATTGTATGTGATCACTCGAGAACCAAGGGCTGGGCCCTATCTGCATAAACCCCCAATGGTTATATGGGAGCATAATATAGCCGCGGGCTGGGGCTAAGCCCCATCCCTTTCTGCCTCCGACTAGCAGTTTGAGTTAATTTAAATAAATAATTTTCCATATCATCTGTATGGTTGTACGGACTATACAGTCAGCCTACCACATGGGTTGTACGAACTGTACAGTCATCCCCTTTTTTTTACCTATTTGGGTTTTCGATCAGAATGCGATATCTTTCGCATACGACGTCCATTTGATGAAGTAAATATATGGCCGGAATAGGGAGAACGAGACAGACAAAATGGAATTGGTTTCGTCTAATTTTGAGCACTTTTATTTTTTGAGACTTTTTGAGCCCTGTCAGGCTCTTGGATCTGATTCTAGATCAACGGAGAAAAAACAACCTTCACCACTCCTTGGGGGACATTCATGTATACCAAAATTCCTTTTGGATTAATGAATGCAGGAGCAACATTTCAGCGAGCCATGGACATAGCCTTCATCAGGGAGAAATATTAGTTTGTGGTGATATATCTGGATGACATCATAGTCTTCTCTAGGTCTGATAAAGAGCACCACTGTCACTTGAGGAAAGTTTTTCTGAAATGTCGGAGGTTTGGCCTATCCTTAAATCCAAAGAAATCTTTGTTTTCTATTAAGGAGGGGAAGTTGTTAGGACATATAGTATCAACAGAGAGAGTGATAATTGATCCCAGTAGGGTAGAGGCAATTCAGACCTTGTCACTTCCCAGGTCTAGAAAGGAAGTTCAAGCTTTTTTATGGAAGATTAACTTTCTGAGGAGGTTCGTCTCAAATTTCGCTTAGGTGGTGAAACACATCACAACCATGCTCAGAAAGGGAAATGAAGTAAAATGTATTGTTGAACCCAAAGAATCTTTTGTCCAAATAAAAAAGGCATTGACTGAGGCACCTGTGCTGATCAATCCTGATTATTCCAAGGCTTTCCTAATTTTTTCTTTTGCTTCTTTTGATACAGTAGCAGTGGTATTATTGCAGAAAAATGAGGAAGGGTGAGAGCAACCCATTTCCTTCTTTAGTAAGGCATTAAGAGATGCATAAATTAGGTATGAGATCATGGAGAAGCAAGCCTATGCCTTGGTGAAATCTCTCAAAGCTTTCAGAGTCTATATATTGCACTCAAGAGTGACTGCATATGTTCCTTCAGCCTCTGTGAAAGACATCCTTATACAGCCTGACATAGATGGGAGAAGAGGTAAATGGATTGCCAAGATCCTTGAGTTTGACCTAGAGATAAAGCCCACCAAGTTGGTTAAAGGGTAGGGTTTAGCCAAGATGCTGGCTGAATCCAATTGCAAGGCCTTGGGGGTTAGCTTCATCAATGCTTGCTCAGGAAATCAGCAAGATGATGCATCCAACAAAATATCTCGGGGTGGCTTATCACTAGCAGAATGCACCTGGTACAGAGACATTTTGTATTTTATGCAAGAGTTAAAGCCTCCTCATGGAATGGGAAAAATAAATGCAAGAGATTTAAATCTCAAGGCGGTAAGATATTTCCTTATTGACCAAGTCTTGTACTGGAGAGACCCTCTAAGGGTGTTTCTAAGGTTTTTGAACCCACAGGAGGCCCAGAATGTTATGTTTGATTTCCATAGCAGCCTTTGTGGAGGGAATCATTTCTGGAAGACCAAAACCCACAAAATTCTTAGGGCTCGGTACTACTGGCCCACCTTATTCATTGATGTCTGCAGAGAAGTCAAAACTTTCATTAAATGCCAAAGGTTCTTGGGAAAGCAACAACTCAAATCTCTGCCACTAAAGCCTGTAGTAGCTTCAACACCCTTTCAACAGTGGGGGCTGGAATTCATTGGATAAATTCATCCTCCTTCAAGTGGCCATCATAGGTGGATCCTGACTGCAACAGACTATTTCACCAAGTGGATAGAAGTTGTCGCCACCAGGAGTGCTTCACACAAGGTAATTATCAGCTTCCTAGAGGATACCATAGCCAGATTTGGCTGTCCCAGCAGAATTGTCACTGAAAATGCTTCTTCTTTCAAGTCTGAGCCTCTGGTTAAGTTCTGTGAGCAGTCTGAGATTTCACTAATTCACTCCACTCCCTATTATCCCCAAGGAAATGGACTGGCATAATCTTCCAATAAAATTCTAATTAAATTCATTAAAAGATTATTGGAAGACAATAAGAGGGCCTAGGATTGAAATCTCAAATTTTCTCTCCGGGCTGATCGAGTGACAACAAAGAATTCCTTGGGCACCTCACCTTTTCAACTTGTTTATGGGATGGAGGTTGTGTTTCCCACTCATCTCACTTTACCTGTAGCGAAATTCTTTCAAGATCATGAAGAAGAGCCAGACCATATGGTCAGAAGAATTCATCAAGTGGTGTAAGTGCAATAGGTCAGGGAGCAGGTAATGGACATAGCTCATAGTCATCAGTAGAAGATCAAGTAGGACTTTGACAGGAAGGTTAGGAAGGAGGAATTCAAGTTGGGAGATTTGGTGTTTAAGTGGGATGCACCTAGGCAGGATAGAGGCAAACACAACAAGTTTGATGCCCCTTGAATCGGGCCCTTCAAAATCTCTAAAGTATTCTTAAATAACACATACAGGTTGCAGGATTTGGAGGGTGAAGAAGTTTTTAATGGCCCAGTAAATGGGCATTTCCTGAAGAAATGTTTTGTTTGAGCCTTAGATGGCTCCTCTGTTTTTGTAAATAATTTTTTTTTTGTTTTGTTTTTTTTCGGCTTAATAAATGACTCCATATCCCAACATAAGGCAACTGGAGCTGCAAAAGGAGTTCTTAGAGAATCACAGGGATGACTCTATCCCCCATGGAGCCTAATGCTAGAGCCAATTCTTGCAAGGGGGTGCTTATTTCTGATTTCGGTCCCTTGGTGAAAATGCGTAGAAATGGGGTTTAATAACCCATCAAATGCATTTTATTCAAAGGCCACAGTCATGAGAGCCAAGCACAACACACATAAGGAGTCCATTTCGGGCTTAAAATCAAGTGAGCAGGCATCTTTTTTTCAACAGCAAGGATCCATAGATGGAACGGATCGACGGTCATTGGGTGAGCTTGAGTCGTAGAGTTGCACAAGGTTTAGCGTATGGGCTCATCTCTTGTGGCCAAAGTCACAAAATGGTCATTCATGATTTCATCTACATGGTGCCTGACCAAGCTCGGTTGGCATTTCAGCTACCAAGACTTCAAAAGAGAGGGTGTCTCTCCTCCACTGCATTGGGAATCACCGAAACCTGAAACGCGAAATGTAAAATCCCCCCAGGAGTCGTTTAACCATTCCGACTACTAGGACTTTGAAAGATAGGGGTTCTCTCTTCCACTGCATCGGGAAACCCAGAAACACAAAATGTGAAAAATCATTTTGGCATTTCGGCTACCGGAACTTCAAAAGATAGGGGGTCTCTCCTCCATTGCATCAGGAATCGACGAAACCTTAAACGCGAAATGTAAAAGCCCCCTAGGAGCCATTTCGACATTTCAACGACCGAGACTTTGAAAGACAAGGGGTCACTCCTCCACTGCATATGGAATCACCGAAACACGAAACATGAAATTTAAAAGCCCCCCAGGAGCCGTTTCGGCATTTCGGCTACCGGGACTTTGAAAGACAAGGGGTCACTCCTCCACTGCATTGGGAATTGCTAAAAACCGAAAGACAAAATGTAAAAGCCTCCTTGAGGATAGTTGCATGGCCCTATGGTTACGTTGAGAGTGAAACCTGAAGAAATGAAGGCTAGCCTCCAAGCTTTGGAAAACCAACACGTGGTCACTCTCTATGTATTCAGTCTCGACCACCCTACATGGAAGAAGAATTTAATGAATATTGAGAAGGTGGTTGAGACCTCAGCTCAATCCATAAATGGAATGCATGGGAAGGGATAGAAGCAGTCAGTTCATGGTACTCTGATGGATAGTTTTCTTGCAAAAGTCGTGTCATTTGAAGCAGTGTCAGACAAGAATATGTGTGTACAGTATGAAGGAAGATCATGTGCACGTAAATCCTTAAATGAGGTAGCTCAGCTACCCTCCTGGGGCCAAGGAGGTGAATTGCTCTGAGTATATATATTCAGTGTTTCTATTTTTGTAAGGCATGGATGGTAGAGCAAAGCTCTCGACTTTAATGTTTTAATGAAGCACTGGTTTTCTTGGCTATGTATCTGTATATGAAATTTCCTCGTTTAATGTAAGGTAACTCTCTTTTTCATCTTGTTTTGATCTCATACTGAAAGGGTTCATGATTGATTGATTCACATGAATCGTCATTAAATCCTTAAATGAGGTAGCTCAGCTACCCTCCTGGGGCCAAGGAGGTGAATTGCTCTGAGTATATATATTCAGTTTTGGTATTTTTGTAGGTATGGATGGTAGAGAAAAGCTCCCAACTGTAATGTTTTAATGAAGAACTGGTTTTCCTGGCTATGTATCTATATATGAAATTTCCTTGTTTAATTTAAGGGATCTCTCTTTTTCATCTTGTTTCGATCTCATACTAAAAGGGTTCATGATTGATTGATTCACATGAATCATCGTGACCGTGTTATGATAAAGGATTTATTATAATTATGTTACGTTCTTTTGGTGTTTATGCTTTTGAATATAAGAATTTCTTGTGTTCAAAGTTTTATTCTATAGGTTGTTGGAAGCCCGATGCCTACAACATCCCTTCACATTTCTTCACAGAAGTCTTCCTCCTACTCACCCTTTTTACAACTTACTGTCTGAAGTTGAACCAAGACCTCATTTTCTTATGCATGCTTGGCCTAGTTTCTGAGTTAGAATGATATTGTTCTAAGTTTACTTCCATTCATCACCCTTTATCAACACATAGTGACATAAACTGATGGGCCTCAAGCTTACTCCTGCTGCAATCCAAGAGTGACTTTTGACACCAACACCTTTGATTGGAATGACCTTTTTGAGCCTCTCCTTCCTTCTTTTACATATTTCCAAATAATGGTTAAAGTTAATTCAACTAGAATTCACCGATTTATTATAGATGACGGAGGCTCTGCCATTATTTTACCCTCCTCGAATTATCAATCTTTGGGTTCTCCCAAGCTTGTGTCAACTACCAGTGGGTTTTTGGCTTTCGAAAAAATACCTAGTAAATGTTTGAGGATTCTTCCTTGGTTTCCTATCATAGTAGGTTGGAATATTGTCCTAGTAGATATTTTAGTGGTTCCAGGCCCTTTAAAATTCAATATGTTTATTGGGTGGGATTATGTATATGCGATCAAGGTTCTAGTGTTTATGCTCTTTTGTGTGATGCATTTCCCTTACAATGGAAGCATTCTCACTATTTATAAGATTTCATCTGATAATCACCATCCTAGTTCGGTTTTAGCTCAAATTTATCCTTTATATGTTCCTAGTGTTTGAATAGACTCTTCCCCTCCATGGGTGAATTATGTGCCGTATTATCCTCGATGTTCAATTTCTTCTGAGAAGGATCCTTCACAGTCATGTTTTCCTTCTCAAGACAAGGTCTTGACAATTGATCATATGATGTATCCAATGGGGGCATGTGAGACTTCAATTTCCCCTTTTGGAGTGATTAATGTGGTGTTTCCACTTGAGTATGATCTTACTATTTTTGAGACCTCAAGCCCTGCTATTGGTGAATCTTCAAGTCCCAGTTTCTTGGATGTTGAATTGTCTTTTGATGAGGTTGTCCTTGAAGCTTAGATTATGTATTTTTGAACTCTTCCTAGACTGGAATATTTATGGTTTGTTTACCAAAGAATCCCTTGGCCTAAGCCTATTTATGTTCTCTACTTGGGGAAGTACTATGCATAAGCTACAAGGTTATGCAATGCTTTGTACATATTGTAATTTTAGGATTTCGTGTTTCCAAGTTTTGTATTCCATAGAAAATGTTATTATCATGGATTTCTATATTGGGTTTATTAACTTATGGGTGAGTGTTATTGGTATTATATACATGACTTTATTTTTTTTTTTCTTTGGTACCTATTTATCGTGTCCATCCATTTCAATAAGTAAATATCTCAAAATTGGCATATAGTTTATATTTTCCCCTTCATGCATTTTTTCATTATCCGTTTCCTGGATCATTTTTCCTTAGGATCGACTCCACCTATTTGTGACATGGAACCTTCTTTTTTGTTTATAAGTGTTTTTATTCATGTGATAGAGCCTACTATTCATGGGTTCCCTAGTTAGAACCTATATTTCCTTTTGGTGCCCATGATGCAGTATTTCCTAGGCTTGGGAGTCTTGTTAGTCTTGTTGTGACATTGCATTGAAACCTCATATTCTTGTCAATATTATTATAGTTATTTACCCGCGGGGGTCCCATATTTATGTGTTAACTTTTAATATTGCATTTCTTTTCGCTGCTTGTGCTTTTGAGCCTAAAGTGGACTTCATCTTATTCTTTCTTAGCCACTTCCTCATGCATTCTCATCAGTTTCTATCCTTTCATATTTTTCCTTGCGATTTGAAACCTATACCCGAGGAGGAAACATTCCCTCGAGTGTCCATATCCTGCACATGCTTCCTTTCATTAAGAATAGGTATTTTAATTGTGCTTGGAACTAGTTTTCTTTCCTACAATAGTTGTTTCCTTCATGTATTTTAGCATTCTTTTATTCCTTTTTAGGATTTCCAATATGAAAAAGACAAAAAAATCAAATAACAAAAAAAGAGCACTGGAATGATTCTTCTTCACCATTATTTGAAACAGTTGAGTCGCATCTGAACAAATCATAAATTTTTTAGTCTAGTCTCAACAATTTGGTTTAGTATGACTTTCGGAAACTGAACCAGTTGCATAGAGTTTTACTCCTCTGAATGGTTATTCTTTGAGTCACTATGGAGAGTTTTTTGTTGCATCTTGCATCACAAACATATTTAATGTTCATTTTCAATTGATGCTTCCTAAGTCACATATTGTTTCATTTTCTTGTTCAGAGGAAGTTTTATCCTGTGTCATCCATTTTGCAAAATATCTAACTTTGCAAGTAGCCTTCCCCTATGTCAAGTACATATAAGAATCGAGAGTGTTGGTTGTGGAGCCTGACTATATGAAGGTATAAGTTATGTTAGGGTTTTTTTCCCTAGAAGGAAACCCTCTTTTATGAGGGAATTGTATTGTGGTTGTGTATCATTGCGAATATTGTATTCTGAGAGAGTAGACTGTGAGAGAAATAAGAGGAAGTTACAGCGGGTGTGTTTTAGGTTGTATCCCTTCATTTTGCTGGATAATAAAAAGGAAAGACCTAACAATTTCTCTGGTGGATGTTTCCCACACTGGGTGAACCACGTATATCTGTGTCTCTATTGTATTGTGTATATTCTGTGTTTTATTTGCACATTTGTTTTATTTTATTGCTCCATGATCCTTTTTTCTAACAAAAAGTATATTTTTCCTATACTCGTGCTGGTATGGAAGGTCCCCATTGACTTCCTGTCGGTGGGTTAATCTCTTATCAACTATGAAAAATTTATTTGAGAGTTTGACCTAGAGTTGCACCTTGGGCCTATTTACATCATTGATAGGTGACCTTGTACTTGAAAAATCATATTTCATCATTGGTCATTGACTGAGTGGTTTCTCTTGTGTTCAATGACAAAAACATTATTCACACATTGGGATTCATGTATTACATTGAATTGCATTTGTCTCTATTCATAGTTTCTTCTCATTTGTTGTCAATATTCATTATTGTATGCTATTCATAGGGTCTCTTTCATTCGCTATTTACATTTGGTGCATGTGAGAGACATACTTCATGGTGATCCTTTCAATGTTCCATCTAAGTCCTTCCAAATATTTGGCCTTATGCTACTCCTCATGTTGGTTTATGGGGGATGCCTTAAATCCTTCCCAACATATCTATTCCTATCATCTTCAACACATATATCTTTGGGATAGGGATCTAGATTCATTATTAGTACCTTGGAGCTTGTAGTCATCAGTGGTAGGTTCCCTCGCTATTGATAGTGGGAATACATCAATGTACCCTGACGGATATATTCTACAAGGTGTTTGACATCAAAACCTCTATTCAGACTTTTTATATTGTACTAAGTACCTTGACACCCATTATCATTATCGATGGGTTGTCTCACGTTTCTTAACGGTATACATCAACAACTAATAATCAAACGATATCTCACTTAATTCAACTTAAACACATCTATTCACAGAGTGAAAAATCATAGAACGATAGATGATTTGAATACCTCGGGAACATAATATCATCACCCTCTTTTTATGTTTTTTCCTGAGTTGCGATTGGAAAGTACCACTCCTCGCATCGATACTCATGAAGGATCAGTTTTAAGCTCTTTCCTCCATATTTCCTTCACTAATTATGAGACATATATCCATTATGTATCTCTTTCATGGATATGATATTTTATTGACATGGATCTATTATCACATTAATTTGTAGGGGGGGTGTTTTCCTAAGAAATTGACCCCTTTGGCGAAAAAAGGCAAGAAACGGGCTAAAAACCCACAAACTCCTACTTATCCTAAGTTTTGGGGTCTAGGCGCATCGTGATAAGCAGTCTGTAGATCTGGGTAGTTGAGATCCACGTGCCCAAATCTACAATGCAGAATCCATATCGAACCCCCCCAACGTTCTACCTTTAACGTTTAACGGCGGGGGGTCCGAGTTTGTGGTATTGGAGCACGAGACCCCCACTAACGTGTTGCCCTCTCCTTAACTCAGACCGCCCCACCTAAAACCTCTTACCACTACCTATCCCTTCCAAATAGACCTCTTAACACCCTCTCATACCGCTCTCGCCTCCCGCTAACATCTGTCTCCCACTCTGTCTCTCACCTTTGCCTATCACATCTCCCACTCCCCTTCTACCTCCCATTACCACACACCCGACGTCCAATCACCTCTATGTCATATCCATTTCACTTTCTCCAACCATCTCCCACTAGGCGTCCTCCACTCGTACTCCCTCTCACCTCCACCTTGGTGGATTGTCCCTACTGCGCCTATCCCTGCAGTCTCTCCTCGGTCTCCACTTCACATTATGATGCCACTTCACCGAAATTCTTGTACAACTCAGTGCCAACATCCTGTGATTTACACTTTCCCAATCACCTTTCCTCTACCACATCTATCCACATGGTTTCCTCTCATCTCATTTCTATGTTGATTGCACCAATCGTCCCCACCAGATCTTCATCCACGTGCACTCGCATAACTCCCCCGTAAGAAATCTGACAAAGCTCAAACAATAAAGAAGAGGCCGCCATGCCCTAAAAATGTAGAGTTGACTCGGGCCTCTTAGGTCCTGATGCAATAGTTAATGTAAATAGGGATGGTGGGTGATACATCATCTCCTTCCTTAAATAGAAGGCCAACAGAGGACAAATTGCAGAGAAGACTGTCAGTTCTGTCTGACAGAGATCGTGTTTGATAAAAGACTGCATGGGTAGTCTGACCAACGTCTGCATGCACAACCTGACAAAGAAAATTTTCAACACAAAGCCTTAAATGCGTGACATGATTTCATCTTCAGCAGTCAGAGCTAGTTTTGAGTATATGTAGACATTTTTTCCATTTTGTTAGTGTCGATGGTAGAGAAAAGCTCCAGAATTGTGAAGTCTTAATGAGCTCCCTGGTTATCTGGTTATGTATATGCATTTGAGACTTCTTTTTTAATGAAAGTCATCTTTCTTACTGCCTCTTGTTTCCCTCTGATGTTGAAAGAGTTCATGATTGACCGATTCACTTGAATGATTGTGACTGCATTATGATGAAAGTTTGATTATACTAATGTTATAATGCCTTTCAGTTCTTTGAGATTTGAATTTGAGAAGTTATTGCATTTAAATTGTTCATCCTTGGCCTGCTAAAAGACCTGATGTTCTCGACATACCTATAATTTATCCTTGCTAAAGTCTTCCTCCTACTCTCCCTTACTAAAACCCACTGACTGAAGTTAAACCAGACCTCACCATCTTATGCATATCAGTCCACTTTTCTGATTTAAGACGACATTTTCTTGAGAGTGCGCCCATTCGACCCTTTTATAACCAACCTGTGAAATAAAATATTGATGGGTATCAGACTTACCTCTACCACAATATAGGGGTGATTTCTGGTGTTAACATTTCTGGCGCCATTGCTGGGGACGAAATTGAAGATTTTCCCTAGGATTGAATGAAAAAGTTTACTGGTTTTGAAGGTGCATCAAAACTCAGTACATCAAATATTGCAACTATGCACCTAGCGACTACACTGTTGTGACTCCATTGATGTGGATCTATTGGTGAATCCATTGTTTCATCTGTGGATTCCAGGGGTAGACACACGAGGTATACTCCATAATTTCCTTTAGAAACACTGGAAATAGTTCCAAAGAAAATTATCGGAAAAGGAAAGGACCTTCGAGAAGGCACTTCTGTTGATGAAATAGCTATTTCTGATTATTCTCATTATCCTCATATAGGAACTCCAATTTTTTCATCTCATTCTATTTCTATACCTTCTGCTGGAGTTTCTCAAATCTTAAATTTTGGGAGTGTTCCTGTTGAGTTTTCCCCTCATGTTCTGGGATTAGAGGGAGAAATACTTGTCACTTCTCTCTCCCCTAAATTTGTACCATGGTTTAGGCCTAACACCTCATAATATTTTCCTACACTTGGCTTTACCACCCCTCCTATTATTGTTTCTTCTACTACAGAAAGGGAAACCTTTGTTCCCTCAAGTCTTATAGATTTTCCTTCAAATCCTCTATTTTTTCCTTTCCCTCCTAGAAGCTTACATCTAGTATCCTCTGCTTGAACCCCATCTCCTCCTAATTCTCCTCCACCTATCATCCCTATGGTAGGAGATAAACCTCCCAAAAATAGAATGGATGCTATAGTAGCTACCAGATTTTCCCCTCTCATTTTATCTCAACCCCTCAATGCCCTTCGAGCCGGTGGTTATCTTAAGAAACTGCCTAATTTAACTGGGGAGGGATATATTACTACATAGGAGAACCTGGCAGCCTTCTATAGCTATGTTGATAACTATGTCGTAGTAGACAAAGATGTATGGATGAGGATTTTTG
The DNA here is from genome assembly GCA_900067695.1 of Picea abies. NCBI lineage: Eukaryota > Viridiplantae > Streptophyta > Pinopsida > Pinales > Pinaceae > Picea > Picea abies. Next base: position 12,023 of record CBVK0102127609.1, read on the forward strand.
TCCATGGTCTTGATGGAGAAGCCAAAAAGTGGTTCAGAGCTTTGGCTCTTGGATCCATCGCTAGGATTGAGGATCTTGATGATGTTTTATTGAGACAATGGGGGGATAAAAATGACTTCATGTATTATATCACTAATTTCGGATCCATAAGGAGGAAAGAGGGAGATTCTGTCTCTAACTTCTCCAAAATATTCAACAAGATGTACAATAAAATCCTTGCTGAGATAAATCCTACAGAGGCCTCTAACAAAATTACCTATGCTAGTTCTTTTGACCCTGACTTATGCCTCATGTTAATAGAGAGAAGAGATACTTCCTTGGCTCACATGTAAGATGCAGCCCTGGAAGTAGAGTCTAGCATATTGACAGTTGACCGACTCAAGAATAAGACTGCTAGCGACATAAGAAGGGGAATATCTGAAACC
>CBVK0102127610.1:0-16485 GCA_900067695.1 Picea abies
TTACTAAAATCAGTTTTGGATAAGATGTAAAGGTTGGAATTAGAGGGGAAGAAGACGTACAAAAACCCCCAAAATTTTGATAACAAATGCAACTTCAGTAGGCTGAATAACAATGCTCCTTAGATCATGCCAAGAGAACAAAGGGACAGAGATTGAAATGATCAAAAAATTCAAACCCCTCTACAAAACAGCCTTGTTGCTGAGGGGGAGAGGGAGGAAGAAGATCTTGAGCTTGATCGCAAAATCCATTGTGTTGGAGAAACCTACCTGTTTCCTCATTTAACTCAATCCACATATGAGAAATCCCTCATGAACAGTCAAATAAATGGGTTGAGTAAGGGGGAAAAGGCCAATAATAGCCCAATTAAATACAACCTCAGGTCTAAGAAAAAATAAGGGAAGTCTAACGTCCCTGATCCATCTCCCAGAGCAGAGAATCTTGCTAAAGACACAAAAAACACCAGCAAAGAAAAGAAAGATAAGAATTCCCCACCAATAGCCAAAGACCCTATCCCATAGGTGAGAGAAATTATGAAGCCCCCTTCCTCCTTTAACTTTGAGCATGAAATTTAGAAAATCAGAATCCCTATCTGCCTTTCATATCTAGTCAAGCATGAAGACTTCAAAAGGTCCCTCTCTAAGTTGTTGCATCCTGAGCCACCCTGCCATTCTATAGACTCAGTGAATATCCAACATGACATGACTGCAATCATCTTAGGTCCTATGGTATAATATAGAGATGATGCATCCCCTCCTTTCTACAAATCGTTGAACTTACATGATAATGTATTGCATAAATTTCTAATGGATTCAGGGGCATCCCATAATCTCATTCCCAAAACTGTCATGGAATAACTCTAATTAGAGATCACTAAAGATTATCATGATTTATATTCATTTGATTCAAGGAGCGTGCAATGCCTTGGGGTCATCCAAGATCTAGTGGTGACCTTGTTTCATCTTCCCATGAAAATTGTGGTCATGGATATCGTGGTAGTTGATGTTCCTCCCAAGTTTGGAATGATATTGTCAAGGTATTGGATTAAAAGACTTAGGGGAACATTACAAATGGAGCTCACATCTGCTACCATTCCATTGTTCGAAGGGGATCATAGGAGACTGTACAAAGAAGCTCAGTTGGCCTACATTATCAGTGATGAAGAAGACCCCACCAATCATCCTATATTTTCCCTGGAGACTAATTTAGGATCCATCTTATTGCAACTCATCAATGCCCTAGAACCCCCTCTTGAGATCAGAAATTCTGGTACTCTCAATGAAGATTCTCCTCCAATTACCTCTATGTGTAAAATCTTTTTTGATGGAGCCTCTTCTAGGGAAGGTGTTGGTACTGGAGTGGTTTTTTCATCACCTTGTCATGAAACCGTATCCCTTTCATACAAATTAGAGTTTGAAACTACCAATAATGTGGCATAATATAAAGCTCTTGTTTTAGGTTTGAAGGGTGTAAAGGACATGGGAATCGAAGAGATAGCTATGTTCGGGGATGTCGAGTTGATTGTCTAGCAGATCATAACGACTTATCAAGACAAGAACCCTTGGCTCAAAATTTACAGAAATGAAGTGTGGGACCTGATTGATAGCTTTTTCTTGGCCTTCAAACATTTCATTTGTTCCCAAAGAAGAAAATGTCATGGCCAATTCTTTGGTTGTCTCAGCAAGCTAGTTCAGGATCCCACTACCACCGAATCTTAGGTATGATGTTGAGATTAAATATAGGCCCTCCATACTTTATAATATTAAGCATTGGAAGGTGTTTGAGGATGATCTTGAAATAATAAGATTTCTCGAGTCGGTTTATGATTTATTTGCATTACACATTGATTAGGATTGTGATTCCGAGGGTGACCCTCCCCTTGAACTATTTTTGAATAAAATTTCTAATCACCATATTGTTCAACTTCCTAGTAATCACATTCTAAAGGGACTAGTTCCTTTGGAAATATTGTTCAATGGGAATGATGTGGTAGTAAATATTAAAGGACCAACTGAGGATGTTGATCTAGGTGAGTGCAACATTGGTACAGAGGAGGATACAAAGTTTGTTAGATTGTCAAGTGGGTTATCAAGAGAGCAGAGGACCGAGTATGCTACATTATTAAAGGAATTAGCTGATGTGTTTTCCTGGACCTATGAAGACCTCAGAACATATGACACCAGTGTTATTGAGCATAAGATCCCATTGAGGGAGGAAGCCAAACCATTCAGGAATAAATTAAGACAGAGAAATCCTATGCTGCTACCTATTATGGAGAAGGAGGTAAAAAGGATATTGGATGCCCAAATCATTGTCCCATTGAGATATTCTGAGTGGGTGGTAAACCTGGTCCTAGTAAGAAAGAAAAGTGGATAAATTAGATTGTGTGTCGATTTCAGGAATCTGAACAGAAGCTTTAAGAACGAAAATTACCTACTACCAAAGATGGAACACATATTGCAGAGGGTGATAGGAGCATCCATGATTTATACAATTGATGGTTTTTCTGGCTACAATCAGATCTTTGTCTTTCCCGAAAACAGAGAAAATACATCCTTCGCCACTCCTTGGGGCACATTCATGTATGCCAAAATGCCCTTTGGGTTGATGAACACAGGAGAAACCTTCCAATGAACCATGGACATTGGCTTCATTGGTGAAAAGGATAAATTTGTGGTCATCTATCTAGGTGACATAATAGTATTTTCTAGATTTGATGAAGAACATTGCTATCATCTGAGAAAATTCTTCCTGAAATGTAGAAGGTTTGGCCTCTCCTTAAATCCCAAGAAATCATTGTTTTCCATGAAGGAGGGAAAATTATTGGGGCATATAGTATTTGCTGAGGGAGTAAGAATTGATCCTAGTAGGGTGGAAGAAATCCAAACCTTGTCGCTCCCGAGATCCAAGAAATAGGTCCAATCTTTCTTGGGTAATGTTAATTTTCTGAGAAGGTTTGTTTCCAATTTTTCCGAATTGGTGAAGCATATCACATCCATGCTTAGGAAGGGAAACAAAGTAAAATGGAATGTTGAGCCTAGACAATTCTTCAACCAAATCAAAAAGACATTGAATGAAGTACCTATGCTAATCAACCCTGATTATTCCAAAGATTTTCTGATTTTTTCCTCTGCTTCATTCGATACAGTGGCAATTGTTTTACTGCAGAAGAATCATGAAGAGTTGGAGAAACTTATTTCCTTTTCCAGCAGAGCACTGAGATATGAAAATATCATATATGCCATCATGGAGAAGAAGGCCTATGCCTTGGTGAAATCTCTCAAGGCTTTCAGATTCTATGTTCTGCATTCAAATATCATCGGCTATGTTCCTTCAGGTTCTATGAAGGATATTCTCATTCAACCTGACATAGACAGGAGAAGGAGCAAATGGATTGATAAAATCCTTGAGTTTGATCTGGAAATAAAACCCACCAAGCTAGTTAAAGGTCAAGGTTTAGCCAATTTTTTGGCTGAATCTAATTGTAAGTTAACTTCATTGACACTCGCTCATAAAATCAGCAAGTTGAGTTGTTACAATAAGAATTCATAGGATATCCCTCCATTGGCAGAATGTACCTGGTACCAAGACACTAAATTTTTTCTACAAGAGTTAAAACCTCCATATGGTATGGGAAGGAGAAAAGAAAGAGATTTAAATCTCAAAGAAATTAGATATTTCCTTATTGACCAGGTTCTATATTGGAAGGATCCCCTAAGAGTGCTCTTAATATGTTTGTACCCATGGGAGGCCCAAAATATTATATTTGAGTTCCATGACAACCTATGTGGGGATCATCATTTCTAGAAAACCATAGCCTACAAAATACTCAGGGATAGGTACTACTAGCCTACCTTATTTACCGATGTCTGTGCAAAATTCAGAGCTTGTATCAAATGTCTAAAATTCTTAGGAAATCAACAACTAAAGTCTCTACCATTGAGGCATGTGGTAGCTTAAGGACCCTTTCAGCAGTGGGGCCTAGACTTCATTGGGGAGATTCATCATGCTTCAAGTCATCATCATAGATGGATTTTAACTGCAACAGATTATTTCACCAAGTGGATAGAAGTTATCCCCACCAAGAGTGCTTCTCACAAAGTAGTCATTGGATTTCTTGAAGATATTATGACAAGGTTTGGTTGTCCAAACATAATCATCACTGACAACATTGTATCCTTCAAGGCTGAACCATTGATCTAGTTCTATGAATGGTTCATAATCAAATTGATTCATTCCACCCCATACTACCCCCAAAGCAATGGAATAGAAAAATATTCTAACAAAAGCCTCATTAAAATCATTAAAATATTGTTAGAAGATAACCAAAAAGCATGGGACTCGAAGCTCAAATTTTCTCTTTAGGATGATAGAGTGACAACGAAGAGTTCTATAGGCACCTCTCCTTTTCATATTGTGTATGGAGGCTAGGCCATCTTTCCTTCTCATCTTGCATTGTCTATGGAAAGATTCTTTCAGGATTATCAAGGAGAGCCTAATGATATGATATGAAGAATTCATCAAATGGTAGAAGACCAGTAGGCTAGAGAGCAAGTGATGGGAAAGGTACATGCACATCAACAGAAAATTAAGAGGGCCTTCGATATGAAGAGTAGAAAAGAAGATTTATAGCTAGGAGATCTAGTACTTAAATGGGATGCACCTAGACAAGATAAGGGAAAGCATGGTAATTTTGAATCCCTCTAGATTGGGCCCTTCAAAGTTTCTAAGATAATTTCAAATAATACCTACATGTTGCAGAATTTGGAGGGCGATGAAGTTTTTGGTGGCCGTGTAAATGGGAATTTTATGAAGAAGTTCTTTATTTCAACCATAAGTGGCTCCCAGGTCTTTGTAAATATTGTTTTTTCCTTTGTTTTGTGTTTATAAGTGACTCCATAGCCTAACAACAAGGCCCTGAAATTGTAGAAGAGTTCTTGACATATCTCGAGGAGCAAGTCATCCCCCATGGAGCCTAATGTTATCACATTAATTTGTAGGGGGGGTGTTTTTCTAAGAAATTGACCCCTTTGGAGAAAAAAGGCAAAACACGAGCTAAAACCCACAAAATCCTGCTTATCCTAAGTTTTAGGGCCTAGACGTGTCATGCTAAGAAACACATAGATCTGGGCAGCTGAGATCCACGTGCCCAGATCTATGGCACAAGATCCATATTAGACCCCCCCAACGTTCTACCTTTAACGCGAGGGGCGGGGGGATAGCGAGGGTTTATGAGTTGGTGGTTTTGGAGCGTGGGACCTCCACTAACGTGTTGCCCTCTCCTTAACTCAACCCCCACCTAAAACCTCTTACCACTACCTACCCCCTCCGAGTAGATTTCTTACCACCCTCTCATAGCACTCTCGCCTCCTGCTGATATCAGTCTCCCACTCTATCTCTAACCTCTGCCTGTCACATTTGCCACTCCCCTTTCGCCTCCCATTACCGCACACCTAGCATCCACTCACCTCTATGTCATATCCCATTTCACTTCTTCCAACCATCTCCCACCAGATGCCCTCCCATCGTACTCCCTCTCACCTCCACCTCAACAGATTTTCCCTACTGCACCTACCCCCGTAGTCTCTCCTCAGTCTCAAGGTCACATTCACGTGCCACTCCATTGTCATGTCTACATAGCTTAACACCAACATCCTGTCATTTTTTATTTCCCAATCACCTTTCCTCTTTCGAGTTTGTCCACATGGCCGCCTCTCATCTCATTTCCACATAGATCACACCAATCATCCTTTCCATATCCTCATCCACGTCTGCCCACATAACTCCCCCGTAGGCAATCCAAAAAATATAAAACAATGAAGAATAGGCTACCACACCCTACAAATGCAGAGTTGACTTGGCCCTCTTAGGTCCCAATGAAGTAGTTAATGTAAATAAGGAAGGTCGATGAGACATCATCTCCTTCCTTAAATAGAATGCCAGTAGGGGACAAATTATAGAAGCAGACTGTCAGCTCCATCTAACATAAGGCTGGATGGGCAGTCCGACCAACGTCTGCATGCATAGCCTGACAGAGAATTTTTTCAATGAAAATCCTTAAACGCATGACATGATCACATATTCAATAGTCGGAGCAAGTTTTGATTATATGTAAGCATTTTTTCCATTTTGTTAGTGTTGATGGTAGAGAAAAGCTCCTGAATTGTGAAGTTTTAATGAGCTCTCTGGTTATCTGGTTATCTATTTGCATTTGAGACTTCTTTTTTAATGAAAACCAACTTTCTTACTCCCTCTTATTTCCCTTTGATGCTGAAAGAGTTCATGATTGACTGATTCACTTGAATGATTGTGACTGCATTATGATGAAAATTTGATTATAGTGTTGTTATAATTCCTTTCAGTTCTTTGAGATTTGAATTTGAGAAGTTCTTGCATTTAGATTGTTCCTCCTTGGCCTACTGAAAGACCTGATGTTCTCGATAGACCTATACCTTTTCCTCACCGAACTATTCATCCTACTCTCCCTTACTACAACCCACTGATTGAAGTTAAACCAGAACTCACCTTCTTATGCATATCAATCCAGTTTTCTAAGTTAAGACAATATTTTCTTGAGATTGCACCCACTCAACCCTTTTATAACCAACCTGTGACATAAAATATGGATGGGTATCAGGCTTACCTCTGTCGTAATCCAGGGGTGACTTATGGTGCTAACATGATCCACTATGTATCTCTTTTGTATCCATGATCATTTTATTTCTATATACACATTTTACATGGATCCCTTGTGTACTCAATTAGTGCCCATACTTATCATCACATGTTAGCATGGGTATGCCCACCTCGGGGATTGAGTATTCTAACTTTTTTTTTTGTTTGGTTTCTATCCTTATATTGGATTCTAGAGACCTTCACCCTAGCACACTGCTCTTTGAATATTTATAATGTATTATGGCCATCAGTTACTCTTGTAACCTCACATAATATAGGGAATTTGTTTTAGCATTAATTTACACCTTAGAAGCATTGACAAGATTCTTGGCCTAATCCCTATCCTATTTACATACTATTATTCCCCATACCTCCTTGAAACCTTCTAAAAAACAACCTTTTGGAAGGTGTATGTGCCCTTACAACTATGGAACTCACATGCACGTGGGACACTAAAGGCATAATCACATACATGTTAGAAAATGATTAAAAATATATATTTATTCTTAATTAAATGTTGATTTATGGGTTTGGCTAGTTCTCTAATTCCTTTTACCTATGCTCAACCATCTCTAACCAACTAGAGACCACATAAAAGGACCATTTTGTCTAAGGAGAAAGGTAATAAAAAGTAATGATTATTTACATGCCTTAAGAAAAAACCTATTTGGCTAACCACACCAAGTCTGTAAACCCTCATACATCCTTGTTGCTACTGGTTTGACCTAGAAACCCTTGTTTTCATCCCCTTTTTTATCACAAAATTATCTTTCCAAGAGCTTCCCTCTATATTCTCTTTGGGTCTGTGGCGAGTTTGGAGTCAATACCTATTGGAATATTTGAGAGGGGGAGGTTTGAATCAGTATAAGCACTTTATATTACTTTTAACAACAATATATATTCTTCCACTTTATCAATAATGTTCAACAAATTTTCATCAATGTATCATCTATGATTGCATTAAATATATATCTCATAAACATTTAATCATAAGCATCATTGCAAAATCACATCAAGAACACATTACACCAGTATTTACGTGAAAATCCAAATGGGAGAAAACAACAGAATGATTTCTTATATATATCAAGAATTCATTCATAGGAATTGTTAGAACATGTATAATTTTGAGGTTTTTATTTTGCCTCTTAGAAATAAAAAATTTACGCAAAAAAGAAAAAAAAATAGAAAGTTTCCTTTTAAATTTAAAATAAATCCAATGGTTATTATTTATCAATAATGCGCTTACAGTATCTATCATCGATGAGTTACTTTGATTTGATCGAACAATCCTAGTGATCTTCGAAGTTTAGAAGCTGCCCAAGTTTTAAAAGAAAATATTTAACGGTCGCTTCGGAGATCTGTGCTTCGGGTGTTCCAACAAATACAAACAACAAAAACATTGAAACTATGAAGTCTCGAAGATAGTCACTCGTGATAATTCCTAAAGGACTTACCGATGTGTTAAAGGGACACATGTATTTTAAATCTTTTTCTCGGGTTGACACGTGACACTTATTTTTGACATTTGCGTCGGATGATTCACACGTTTTCAAGTGACACGTGACACCTATATTTTCTTAACAAGTCATAAAAAATGACGTCATATTTTCCATGTCACTCCAGGAGAATTCCCTTCGGGATTTTTAACAAAGCTCGAGTTCACAAACCATCGAAGTATCAAAGTGTCAAAGCAATGAATATTACAAAAAGTAAAAATTATTTTAAAAAGTTAATAAAACATTTAATAACTTAGGTTAATCATGATTAACTATTAATTAATCCCTCTGCAGTTTCAGACTTCGAGATATTTCCTTCTTGTCACATCCAAAATTTCCAAAAGCTGAACCGTCGAAGTATTAATGACATTTATGATTGATTAAGGTTAATGATTTCAATAAATATTTAAAATCACCAAGTAATAATTTTTTAATAAATTCTTTGTCAGTAGATCTATACGAAGATTGATAGACTTTTTGAATAAAGAACTTAGAATTTCAAAATCATTTTACCATTTTCAATTAGTAGTTTTTTATTCAGTGTAGAGCTTACAAAATTATATTCTTACAGGTAGGATAATTATATTTCCTTGAATATTATGGTGCCACGAAAATATGAAAAGAAGCTTGATGCATCAGGTGATGATTCCAATCCAAATGCAGATGTTCTATAAGAAACAACTCCACACATTACGGATGCCATTAAGTCTTGGAAGAAGGTTTTTGATATCTTAGAGCATGAGATTATTAATTGTCTGGACGACTCTGCCAAGGAATATGAAGAGTCCTTCTCAGCCAAACTTAAATTTGTAACACATTCAAAACTGCATAAGATCATTGCACGACCCAAAATTATACCCTACAATGATATGATAAGTTGGTATTTGGAACATGTCAACATCCAAACCAGAAGCGTCATCAGGCACCAGTAGATTGTCATCGGATCTTTCCTACTGGAGAGTCTACAAGTAATGTATAAGCTTTACCCTACCCCTAAATATACTTACAATGCAATATTTATTATAGAATTTGAGAGAAGAGAATGCAATCAATACGGTAGAAATGGTAATGATATAATCAAGACCTAGTGGGGACATCCAGAAAAATTCATAGTCGACGCTCATGCTATGTATGCCACGACATCCTTAGATGCTCATATGTTATATATAGCCATGATGCTCTGTCATTGTTTTTGGAAAAAAAAAACCTACGCATTTCTTAGTTGAGTGGGTAGTCATAATGAATGAAGTAGTTGAGGGTTATACATTCAATTGGGATAAAATGTTATATAATAATTTGGCCAAGGATATCGTTGAGTATCAATTGTCAAAATAAAAGGGAAAACCTTCTCCGTTTTACATGTCATCATATATTATGGATTCCATTTGTTTCATGAACACATTCCCCCTGATGAACTAGAGTTGGACCCCGACCATTTCTGAGCCAATATATTTCTACCACTCCAAATTATGGGAAGAAAATGCCAACGATTTATTTTATGAAATATGTCACAACGTAGTGGTACCTGTTCACATAGCTATCTATGGCCACCCACCACCTAGGATTTCAGAAAATATTATGGGGAACTTAGGAAAACTTGCAGACTGGTTCATTGAGGAGAATTTATCCTCTTTTAGAGTATTTGGTTGTTTTGTTCCTCCTCATTCCCTCCCAAAATTTTTACCTGACAGGATGGTATGAAGAGAAGTGGCATACCAAATATTAGTAGGAGATATCAACAAGGAATTGAAAGCAGCTCAGAAAAAGGTTTCTCCAACTTTTCCCATTCAAGTTGGTATGTTCACATTATTATATTTTGGTCATTCTAAAGTTGAGGCCACAACCCTAGAAGTTGTCAAATTAGTTGACATCGAATTCAAGAAGCGCGATCCACATAAGATAGTCGAAAATCATTTGGCTCAATTTAACATGAAGTGATACATCCATGAGGATTCTCCTTATGATGAGATGTTTAGGGGAGGTAGATATTATGATGAAGTTCAAAGAAGATTCCAGAATCTACCCCCCAACCAACAGGCTGGTTTCCTTAACTTTCGAAAGAATAGACAAAACAGTTTTCCAAAGCTATTTCAAGGAGAATCAAAACCCATGCCTTCTTCACAGGAAGCTAAATCCACAAAATATAAACCAAGTTGCTCCACTAAGCACAAAGTTGAAGAAGTCCCAAAAAATACAGAAAATTTATTTCAGGAAATAAAAATATCATTGTCAAGACTGGATGATCGATGAGTATTAGCTCAATTTTAAGCTTTCATGAATCAAGGACAAGTTGTTCCTCATTCAATGCTAGCTACTCCATCTGGCACCCCAAATATAATAGGTCAGGAACATTCCACAACAATCATGTATCCTATCACATCATTAAATGCTTTACAGACCAGTTTTGGAAATCCTAATTCATAGTTCATTCATGTTGGTGATCTTACTCCTATCTTACCTAAAGAGATTCCTCCCTCAAGTTTATTTTTCAACAAGAAACGAAAGTTTATTTTAAAAAGAGAATCTCACCAAAAGGATGGAGTAGTCACCAAAAAGAAAATATTGGTGTATGATGGGAAAGACCAAGATGATCCTAAGTTTACAAAGGAAGTTGCATATTCACTAGGGATTTTTCCACTTCCAATCAATAGTCAGTGGAAAATTTAACCGAACAACTGCAACATAAATGTCTCTTGGTAGAGAAATTGCAGAATGAGATACATAGTACAGGATAGACTGTTAGAAGCAGTATGAACCAGGACATTGAACAAATCAGGGCTAGTTATCAACATCAAATGAAGTAGTTACAGGATAACCTTGAGCTTCTCTATAAGAGTTCATAGAACAACAAAGGTTTGATCACTCGGTGAGACAATTGGATTGAACAGTTGCAGGACAAATTGGCCCTAATAGAGAACACAACAATATATATTACTACCTTCAAAAAACAAACATCAAAAATCAATGAGAAGTTGTAAGTTGCCCAGCATGAGCTCTATCAAAAAGTATATGCTATTCAGAAATGTTATCAGGTAATAAAACTTACTCTAAAAAATATTTATGTCAAGGAAAAAGAGGCCTGCATAGCCAAGTCTAAGTTTCAGGAAGTTATCATATGGAAGCAGAGACATAAAATCCCTGGTCTTACCCCTCTCTCACATTCTGAACAAGTAAAAGGAGAAATGGCCCTAAAATCCTGGGAAACAAATCTAGAAGAAGTCAAGAAACTTTCCAGAGATGAAAAACAGGCTTTTCTAGAGGCATTATCTTGAATAAATAAAAACTTGATTGAATTTGAAAGAAATCATATCTCTGATTCATTAGGACATATTGAAATAGAAATGAACCAACAAATCTCTAGAAAGAACAAGGAAAATATTCAATTGGTAATCCAAAATATGAGACATATTGATTTACTTAAAATCAATGAGTTGTTGGTGAATCCAAGTTTACAGTATCAGATCACAGTCCAAGAAGTGAGCAAGATATAGGAACAATTGCCACTAGTACATAAGAAGATGTTTTCCTTTGAATTGAATGAGAGGATTGAGCCTTCAGGATTTGTGGTAGCATTGATGGACATGTGCACCCAATTCAATGAGCAAAGAAAAGTGAGTGTAGTTGAGAGAAATGAAATAACATACATAATTCCCACTTCCTCCACCCCACTCTACCTTTCACCCTCCAGCCTGTCACACCCTCCACGCTCCTGATACAGTCTACCTCACCACTTACACTTCCCATATCTCTACATGTCACTTTCCCCGTCTTTACCTCCCACCTACATTCTCACATCCACTCATCCCACCTCCTTATTGGACACTTGTCCCCACATCATCCTATTCGTGAACAATTACTCTTCCCTGTAACTATTATCCATCCCATAACGAGCCACTGCTAAGCTACCAATTCAATTACGACCCCCATATTTTCAACTGCAATTCTTTATCCCAGGGACAGATGGGAATAGAATCAGATGGAAAAGAAAGTAAGCCAATGATTGTGGTGGCCTTAACGGACATGTGTACCCATTTTAAAGAACAAAGGAAAATGAGTGCATATGCAAGAAAATGAAGGGATATAAGAAACGCCAACACATCTCAACACTATCTGCATGATGTTATTTCATTCAGATTGTATTCTATTTTTAGGCATATATTGTAGGAAGTCCAATGGTTTTTAGTTGAGACAATTTTTGTATCAATATATTGGTTTTATATCTATTTGAGGATGCTTCTTTCCGAATGTAAAAGAGAAAACATTTTTGAATATTAATCTAAGTGCAGATAGAGATTCTAAGTTTCATTCAATTTGAGTTATGTGTTTCCTTTTTGTTTCCATCCCTCTGAATTTTTTTCTATATTTATTGAAGAGTGAATGATTACAATCTAGTACTACATCTATTGTGATCATAATATATCATAAGTTCATTTAGTAACAACTTTTCCTCTATTATTACTGTGAGTAAAAAAAGACCTATGACCTATTTTAATTATTGCATTTTTATCACCTTTCAAGGGTGCATCTTCTACTTTTCTCCTACTGCAAATAAGGTGAGACTTATCTGTAATTGATACCTAAACTTGTTTTAACAGTTTTGTGCATCATTTGACATTATAATTTCAACTCAAATAATGAGATATAGCCTATGTATTGTCTTATCATTAATTTCATTTAAAGATCATTTCTCGGAAAACTGAAGGTAGAAAAGCACTCACAAAAATACTTCATTTAAAATATCTGATGCTAGACATTATTCTTTGATCCTTAGAATCAATCTTAGGAACAACATCTTTTTGGCTTTGTTGTCAGGGACGGAGAACCAAAAATATTTTTCCCCTGGGAGAATGACAAAGTTAGATTTTTTTCTTTGATGGTGAAGACATATTGAATACATGAAAAGGTTCATTTTTCACCTGGGGACTCCATTGTAGTTAAATATGGACTTCGGTCAAAATAATACCAAGAAAAACCTAGATAAAAAGAAGACTACGCCATTTTTCAGATCTTGAAAAATTGTTGAAACTGAAGGGCTATCTCAAACAAACTTCTGCATCGGTAGGTAAGGTCTATCAACCTAGAGTTATGCAAGTTAATAGTAAAATTCTCGTTGAAGAGCTTAGTCTTAAAGAAAAAATTAAACAAGTTCATTCTATAGAAACATCAACAAGTAAGTCTGATGGTAAACTAGAAACTCTAGAAGTAATTATTCTTGAAATAAAATTTTGGATTGACCAAACCATCCCTATTTCATTCATAGATACTTTTTCTATTTCAATCCCAACTATGATTACTAAAGAACCAATTATTTTTGTTCTCTAAGTAAAATCTTTTGTTTCCAAAAACCCTGTAGGCTGGTTTTTATACTCAGATTGATCACCTACTACTTCTCTTATTTATACATATGGTAAATCTGAGAAACCAAGCTCAAGTTTTTGGTTTACCCCTCATCTAGATATTTCATCTTCTCACGATCATTTTCCTGAACTTCATTCACACCATCATGAATTAGTCAAAAGATGAGTAGATCAATATTTTAAATTTTTTAATAATCTCCTTTTTAGTCCTCGAAATCCGTCTCCTAGAATTTCAATGGTTGGTGTTGGAGGTGTTGGTGTTGGAGGTGTTGGAGGTGTAGAGGCTGGTGGACAAGCTCAACCCCCTAGGATATTTTCCAATATCACTTCTAGATATGCCCCCTTATTTGTTCCTACTTTCCTTCATGATTTACATGAAAATTACATGAAGAGCCTTCCTAAATTCACAGGAGAAGGGGTTTTAACAACAACAAAACATATAGTCTTTTTCGATCAATTTGTTTATATTCTTGGTGTTTAGAATGAGTGTTATGATATTTATACACTTAGGATTTATTTAAGATCTACTTGGTCTAATGTGTTGTTAGGTGAAAGTGTGTTTCTTAGTGTGTTTCTTTAGTATGCATTAGTATGCATTTGTAGTTAGGAAATCTGACGGTCACGATATGTTCCCGACATAGAGTGATATGATAGTTCATACTCTACTCAATCTTAACAACCATTGATCTATGGCTTAACATCTGATTGGTCCATGATCTCTATTTAAAAAGCATGGAGGGTCATTTGTTGATGATCGATCGTGAGAACATCTCTTGTAAAATCTCTCGGTAATATTTTTCTTTTGCATTAATAAACTGCTTAAAGTAGTCACCTTGGTTGGGGCCATGGATTCTTCCCCATAGGGGTTTTACCACATCAAAACATTGATGTGTTGATATTTTATCTGGTTGTGTGAGTGGTTATTGAAGGTGTTCTTCCTCTGTTGGAATACCTATGTTGTCGAACAACAAGGACATTTACACGAGACTGTTAGTACAAACCTTTGAAGGATAGGTAAGAACTTGGTTCAGAGGACTTCCAGTAGGTTCTATACCATCATATAATGATATGGAAACTTCCTTCATAAGGAAATGGGGTGAGAAAAAATATCATCTTTATTACTTAACTGAATTTAGAGCCTTGAGAAAAAATACATTGGAATCATTCCTAGAGTTCATTCAAACATTTAATAAGTTTTATCACAAAATCCTTGCTGAAGTTAAACCTTGCCAACTAGCTGCAAAAGTCACTTTTGTAGGAGCTTTTGATTCTGATTTCTCTCTACTTTTGATAGAAAGAAGATCCACTACTTTAGTAGGGATGCAAGATGATTCTATAGAGATTGAATCAAATATGATGGCATCTAGGAAGTTGAAAACTAAAGTTGAGATGGGAACAAGAGAACCTGACTATTTTAAAGAACATGCAGGGCCCTTTGGATCTAGAAAATATGAAAAGGAAAAAATGGATGATATGGAAAATTTTATTAAAGATCTATCGAACAAAATTTTCAGGATAGAAATGGAACAAGCCAAACCTGATCCATATGTTATAAATCAATTCAGGAGAAATCCTAATCCTCATATACAACAAAGGAAAATAAAAAATGAGTAACAAAAGATTCAAGCTCCTTTTAAAACTAAGAATTTCATACAGAGATATGAGGTGCAAGATTATGATGAATTAGATGAAGATCTAAACAACCTCAACGATGATGATCTTGAGCCTCACTTGACCAAACAAGATTGTGATACATCATTGGATTTGGAATATTTGTTTAATGATGATTAAAATATCAACAAATTGGGAACTCTACATACAGAGGTCTCGTTGATTCAATAATGGTCGAGATTCAACATAAACATGATTTGAGGCCAAGAGAAAAAAATTCTACGAATATTCCACCAAAACATATTTTATCATGAAACAAAGAAAATGGGGTAGCACTTACAAAACCATCAACTGAAATGCAAGTTGCCCAAATAAGAAAGTTGAAACGAAAGAAGTACATATTAAGAAGCCAAAAAACATAGAATTCGAAGTTTAGATCATGGAAAATGAAAAATCGATTGGGACTTTCAATTTAGGGAATGAACTTAATAAAATTAAAATTCCAATTCCTCTAGTTGAACTTGCTTGGAACTTAATCTATAAAAAACAAATCGCTAAAGAAATAAATTTTTCTGATGTTGAATGTCAAGCTGATGTTATCAACTTACAGGATGAGAAACCCAAAATCATGTTTGGGCCACACATTGAAAAAAGTAAGGATTTTGTTTCTCCTTTCTATATTACACTGACTATGCACGATCATTTACTTCACAATTGCATGTTAGACTTAGGAGATTCACATAATTTAATTCTTGAGATTATCATGGAAAAATTGGGCCTTGAAATTACCAGACCTTATCAATATTTATACCTGTTTGATTCTAGAAAGGTTAAGTGTCTGGGTATGATTAAAGATTTAGTTGTAAATCTTGCTCAAGTTCCTATGAAAAGTATTCTTATGGATGTGGTTGTTGTCAATTTTCCTGCGAAGTATGGCATGCTTCTATCCAGATCTTAGGGTGCCAAGCTAGGAGGATCAATTTAGTGAGACATGACATATGCTACAATTCTAATTTTTGGTGGACAGATTACTCGATTGTACAGAGAAACTAGACTAGATTATACTATAAGTGACCCTAAAAACCCTAACAACTATCCAGTCTATGTCATTGATCAAGATTTAGGAAATTGTATATTATCCATAGATGACAATTTTGAAGAATGTGTTGGAAGATTGGTTGTTGTCATTGATGTCAACCCTACTCATGGGTTTTGGACCGCAAGATTGATGAAGGTATTTAGACATGAAGGAAAATGCACATGTAGATACAAGACCCATGGATGGATAGTATACATCATGTTGTTTTCGGTGGTATGTTGCATGCCATGTGGATCCTCATGGTTG
>CBVK0102127616.1:0-14081 GCA_900067695.1 Picea abies
ATATACAATAGATCCACAAAACAATATAGAAGAGACCACACTTTATTATTACCAAACCCTTGAGGTAGGGAAACACCGTACAATGGATCCTATTATGGAAGGGATCCTCTCATTTTTACTTGTCTGTTTGAGAGGGCATCCTCCTATTAAGTTACCACTCCAAATACAATAATTCTCTTCATGTCTCATTATGATGCATGAGAATCTCAAGCAAGCCAGTGTGGAGATAAAAGAGAGCTGGAAAAGCACCCAGCGCAAATTTTGAAAATGTTATGTAATGACAATGAGATCATTAATGGAGGCACACTTGTATAATGTAAAAGGACCTTGAGCGATCCCCTCTCATCCTTAGTGGGTAGAAGGCATTTATAATAGTTAATGCAAGTAGATAGAATTTAATGCATAGATTAGACAGTTTAGAATGAAAGAGGAAAACGAGATATAGACACCCTCATTGTGTATTGTAAAAGGATATCAATTGAGAGCATTATAGACACCCTCATTGTGTATTGTAAAAGGATATCAATTGAGAGCATAGAGCATAGAAGAGAAGAAGCAAAGAGTTGTATAGAAAAATTTCATGTACATAAGTTCTGTATTAATACAAAAAGGATTTGATTCAGATTCATGGTGTCCAAATATTCTTTGTGTATTCATTATTGAATATTATGCTCATGAATTCTTTACTCTTTCTGTCATGCAATTGTTTTTATGTTATGTATGAATGATTTATTGTTGAATGTTTGAGGTCTGAGAGGAAGAGTAAGAAATGAGTTTTAATTGTTTCTCTGTCTGAGTGAGTAAAACTCCTGTAAGGAGTGTAGTGGAGTTTGTCTACAAGGAGTGCATTGACAGAAGTCAGAGTTCATCTCTAAAAGCTCAGGAGAGATAACAATTGTTCTCATTTTCACAGAAGTGCAGTTAGGTGCAGGAGCCGTGCAAAGTGTGCGCAGGCCGAGTGAAGCTTTAGGGGTTTCTAACTTGAATGACTTGTTGAGAGACTGCTGCTGTAGGAAGTGCGCAGAGTCAAAAGGAGTTCAACACTTGAAAGTGTTTAAAGGTCTACCATAATGAGTGTGAGTAGGAGTTTTCTGAAAGACTCAAAGTCATGGAAAACCTCAGAAGGGTTCGAACCTTCGAAGCCATCGAAGGGAAGCAAGAGTCTAAGTGCCTTGAATAATTTTTAAAGAGGTGTAGTGACGTTGTGCTGCAAGAGGACAAGTTCCACGCAGAGAAATATTTTGTTTAAATTTTGCGGAAGTTCTCAAGGGAAGAGACGGATAGTCGAAATTCTCCGTAGAGAATTTGCTAAGTCCCACCAGCCGTATGATCTGACAAAGAAGTAAGGGGGTTACGACTGTTTCCAAAGCTTCAAGCTCAAGAGATTGTGAACTGTCGGACCTCACTTAGATTCCCGTCAGTCGCGGGATTTGACAGGAGTTACACGTGGTTTAAACCCTCGCAAGCAAAGCAAAAGTCCTAAAAGGCGTCGGGATATCGGGATTTCAGAATTCGGGATATTGAAAGTCCCGAGGACAGGAGATCGGGTCACTTCATAGTGAAAACCCTGAATTTGATCTAAGTCGTCCATTCATTAGGACACGTGGCGGAGATCAAGAAACCATCGGTATTTCATCTATCGGGGTTTTGAGCTGATAGAGAAATTGTGACATCAGGGAATCGCAAGTCGTGAAATCCTAAACTGAATCAGGACCGTCCGTCTGTTGAGACACATGGCGGCGATCAAGAGTTCATCGACATTTCGCATGTCGGGACTTCAGGGATCAAAAGGACAGGATGCAGAGCATTTAGGAATTTGATTTTGCGAAATCTCAAAATGATTGGGGACCGTCCATCATAGGAGGATGCATGGCGGAAATCCAAGAATTCGGGGAAATTCCCGATAAGAAAGTCAATCGGGATTTTGAGTTTTGTGGAGTAGAGTTGCATGACATCGCAACTCGTGAAAGCCAAAAAGATGAAATAGATATCAGGATTCAAGAATTCAGAGTTTGTGTTGGCATGAGGTTTTTGGCAACGAGAGTCTCAAACTCCCGATACGTGAAATCACGTTGACTGTTGGATCGAGAAGGGAATCACAATCGTCGATTTCTTTTGGTGACCGAACATCGAAGTTTCGGCAAATAGAGAATCAGTATTTCGGAGGTCGAGGGCACGAGTTGCATGACATCTCAACTCCCAAAATTGTGATAAGGAGAAAGGCAAAGTAGAGAGAGAAAAGGCCAAGTGTCATAAATTCAGGTTTCGGGGATTTGAGAGACAGGGCGCTTGACCACCGGATTTGCGCAATCGTGAAATCCTATCTCTCGAAGTATAAATGGGGGAAATTTCTCAAAGATTATTTGTGGGTGCAGATTTCTCGAAAGGGAAATAGAAGAGCCAATTGTTGAGAGCTCTTTGGGCCAGTGGAAGAG
The DNA here is from genome assembly GCA_900067695.1 of Picea abies. Taxonomy (NCBI): domain Eukaryota; kingdom Viridiplantae; phylum Streptophyta; class Pinopsida; order Pinales; family Pinaceae; genus Picea; species Picea abies. The sequence continues at coordinate 2,436 of CBVK0102127616.1, forward strand.
GAAAGATCCTGTGTACGTGGAATTCTGACCTGTGGGTTAGGAGGGTTGCGTCAGGTTTGGTATCAGAGCTCAGAATGGTTTCTTTGCCTTCTGTAGCAGGAAAAAGGGAGAATTCACCATGCCGCCAAGAAGAAGGGACAGACAAACACCCAATCTGGAAGAGAAAAGGGAGATGTCCAGAGGAAGGGTTAAGCAGATGCAGAATCCAGAGGTGGAAAGAGATCTGCATGACATACACGTCAGACTCGTGGACATGGAAATAAGACAAAGGCACACAGCTGATGTTGGAGATGTTAGTGAGTCCGAAAGTGAAGATGAAGCTGGACGAGGAGAAGAAAAAGTCATAGCAGAGGATGCAGCAAATGAATTCTTACTTAGAGCTGTTGCAAGGATGAGTGCAAGAGAAAAAATGGACATCTCAGTATATGAGGGAAACCTGGATACTCAAGAGCTTCTAGACTGGATTAGAGCTCTGGACACTTATTTTGACTATGAAGATATCGAGGAAGACAAGAAGGTCAAACATGTTGTCACAAGATTGAAAGGACATGCAACATTGTGGTGGGATGAACTACAAGTTGACAAATGATGCAAAGGCAAGCAAAAAATCAAGAGTTGGGATAGGATGATTGCAAAGATGAAGGCGAAATTCATCCCCAGGGATTATCAAATTACTCTATTTCGAAGGATGGAGAACTTGAGACAGAAGCTGATGACAGTGAAGGAGTACACTGAAGAGTTCTACAGGCTGAACATCAAGGCAGGTCATCGTGAAAGTAATGATGAAAAGGTTGCCAGGTATATGAAGGGCCTAAGATACAAAATTCAGGATGAGATGAGCATGATGACCATCCAAACGGTGGAAGATTCTTATCAAATGTCTCTAAAATCGGAGGAGAACCTGAGCCGAAAACAAGGTCAAAGAGGCCGAGGCAGAAGTTAAGCCAGGGGAAAATCAATTTTCCAAGATAGAAATCAGAAGCCTAAAGAAGAATGGAAGAAACCTCAACCTCAGATTGAGAGAGGTGGAAGCTCATAGCGAGGGAAATATGTTGGATAGGGAAGACAATATGCTGATCAGAAAGGAGATTATGTTGATAATAACATGTTTCCTCATACTAGAGGTAGAGAAAGAAGAAGAGGTGGAGTGATAAAATGCTTCACGTGTGGAAAGGTCAGACACAAGTCTTATGAATGTCCATATAGAAAGAAGGAAGGTGGTGAGGCTCACATTTCCGAAGCACAAAGGAAAAATATTGAAGCAGAGAATGCTGAAGGCGAAGATCGTTGATGATGCGAAAAGCTCTTTTGACACCAGAGAAGGAGGTGGAGAGTTCAGTCCAAAGAAACAAACTTTTTCGGACTGCTTGCAAAACCAAGGACAGGGTATGCAAGGTCGTTGTGGATAGTGGTAGCACAGATAATCTCATTTCTACAGAGATGGTAGAAAAGCTGGAGCTGGAGACGATTGAACATCCAAGTCCATATAGAGTTTCATGGCTACAAAAAGGACATCAGGTAAATGTCACTAAACAGTGTTTAGTTGAATTTAAGATAGGAGTATATAATGATAATATACTCTGTGATTTTATTCCCATGGATGTTTGTCATCTATTGTTGGGTAGACCATGGAAATGTGATAGAAATGTGATTCATGATGGGAGAAAGAACACATACACCCTAGAGAAGAATGGGAGAACTCACATGTTGCTTCCAATCAAATATAAGGAGGTGAAACCTGAAGTAAACAACATTGTACTTCTCATGAGTGGGAAGGAACTTCTTACAGAGGTTAAGAAGAAGGAGGAACCGCAATTCATTGTGGTCAGGAAGCCAAAGATTGTTTTAACCAGCACAAGGGTAGATGATTTACCAAAAGAGGTTCAGGAACTGTTGGAAGAGTTCACTGACATAGTAGTGGATGAACTACCTCGTTTTTTGCCACCGATCAGAAGTGTGAGTCATCACATTGATCTCATACCAGGAGCTAGTTTTCCAAACAAAACCGCATACAGATTGATGCTGCAGGAGAATGAAGAGGTCAAAAGACAAGTCTAGGATTTGTTGGACAAAGATTTGGTCAGAGAAAGCTTGAGTCCATGTGTTGTTCTGAAAGTACTCAGTCTGAAGAAAGATGGAGGCTGGAGGATGTGTACTGAATCGAGGGCGATTAACAAGATAACCATCAGGTATAGATTTTCATTACTAAGGATGGATGATCTGATGGATTGCTTGAGTGGAGAATTTTTTTTTTCGAAGATTGATTTGAAAAGCGGATATCACCATATTCGTATGAGAGAAGGTGATGAATGGAAGACAACCTTCAAAACTAACGAAGGGTTTTATGAATGGCTTGTTATGTCGTTTGGCTTAACGAACGTGCCAAGTACCTTCATGAGGTTGATGAACAAAGTCCTGAAGGAGTTCATCGGAAAATTTGTCATTGTGTATCTGGATGACATAATGATCTTCAGTAAAACAAAGGCAGAGCATCTGAAACACTTAGCTACAGTGATGAAGAGATTACAGCAAGAGAAGTTATTGATAAACATGAAGAAATCCTCATTCATGAATACAGAGCTCATTTATTTGGGATTTGTTATTTCTGCAGATAAATTAAGGATGGATTCAGATAAGCTGGAGGTAATCAAGAATTGGCCATCACCTAAGAATATCTTTGAAGTTCAAAGTTTTCATGGATTAGCTAGTTTCTACCGAAAATTCATCAGGAATTTCAGTGGGATTAGTGCACTGATGATGGACACAGTGAAGAAGAGACACAAATATTTTCACTGGACAGAAGAGGTTGAGAAGAGTTTTAATCTATTGAAGAGGAAAATCACGGAACAACCAAACCTGGTGTTGCCTGATTTCCAAAAAACATTTCAAGTGAAATGCGATTCAAGTGGATTTGCAATAGGGGCAGTCTTGAGTCAAGAAGACAGGCCAATAGCATACTTCAGAGAAAAGATGAATGAATCCAAAGTGAAATACTCCACGTATGACAAGGAGTTTTATGCTATTATTCAGGCATTAAAGAAATGGAGACATTACTTGATCCCAAAGGAGTTTGTCTTATACAGTGACAATCATGCACTACAGTTTGTGACTCAACAGGAAAAGTTGAATCAAAGACATGTAAAATGGGTTGAATACATGTATAACTTTACTTTTGTAACTAAGCATATTTCTGGAACTACTAACAAGGTTGCTGATACTTTGAGCAGGAAATGTTTGTTGTTGCAAGAGTTCAGAGTCAAAACTCTGGGTTTTGATGATCTCAGGGACATGTACAAAGATGATCTAGATTTTAAGGAGGCGTATGAAGCAGCTGAGAATCCAATTCTCAGAGATAAAAGCCAGTGGGAAGAATACATGATCCAGGAAGGATTATTGTTTAAAGGTAATCAACTTTGTATTCCAAAATGCTCCATGAGAGAGAATTCACTGAAGGAGAAACACAGTGGAGGATTGGTCGGGCATTTCAGTCATGACAAGACATTCGCAAAGTTGAATGAGTCATATTTTTGGCCAGGAATGCGAGAAAACGTCAAAATATTCGTGGACAGATGTAGAATTTGCCAGCATTCGAAAGGCAAGAGGCAGAATGCAAGATTTTATCAACCATTACCCATACCTGAGAGGTCGTGGGATGTAGTCAGCATGGACTTCATATTACGGTTGCCAAGAACACAAAGAGGGTTTGACTCAATCTTTATGGTGGTGGATAGATTTTCCAAGATGGCACACTTCATTCCATGTCAGAAAACCAGTGACACAACTCACATTATGAATCTGTTTTTCAAAGAAGTCATTCGACTTCACAGCTTACCAAGGAGCATAGTTTCGGATCGAGACACTAAGTTCGTAGGACACTTTTGGAAGACCTTATGGAAGAAGCTGGGAACTAACTTATTGTTCAGTTCAGCTTATCATCCTCAGATGAATGGATAGACAGAAGTGGTGAATAGAAGTCTGGGAGACTTGCTGAGGAGCTTGGTGACATAACACCACAGCCAGTGGGACAACATATTACCATAGGCAGAGTTTGCTTATAACGACTTAGTTAATAGAAGCACGGGGCAGAGTCCATTTAAGATTGTCTATGGCATGCAACCGAGAGGAATTTCTGAGTTGAGAGATTTAGAACATACTGCGACAAGGAGCGCTAGTGCAGAAGATTTTGCAGAGGCGATGAAGGAACTTCACAACTAGGTGAAGGAACGATTGCAGAGTTTGAACCAGGAATATAAGAAGAGAGCAGATCAACACAGAAGACAGCTTCAATTTGAAGTTGGCGATTTGATCCTCGCACATTTGAGAAAGGAAAAGTTCCCGAGAGGAACATATAATAAATTGAAAATGAAGAAAATCGGACCATGCAAGGTCTTGAAGAAATTTGGGGCAAATGCTTACAAGATTGAATTACCTGATGGGATCAAAATTTCTCTGATATTCAATATCTCAGATTTGTACCCATATAAAGCTGAGGAAACAGGGACAGGAAATGAACAACTAGAGGTCCAATGGACAAAATAGATGGCAATTGCAGAAAAGCTGCAGATGGAGCACATATTGGACAAAAGAGTGAGTAAAAAGACCAGGTGAAAGAAATACTTTGAGTATTTGATCAAATGGAAGGGCCACCCATTTGAAGATTCCAGCTGGGAGAATGATGCAGAGATCCAGAGGCATGGATAGACCGTGTGCGAGCTCATGGACAGGAGCCCATGAAAATTTTCAAGCGAGGGAGTATGATGCAGGAGCATCTCAAGCGAGATAGCATGGAGATAAAAGACAGCTGGAAAAGCACCCAGCGTAAATTTTGAAAATGTTATGTAATGACAATGAGATCATTAACGGAGGCACACTTGTATAATGTAAAAGGACCTTGAGTGATCCGCTCTCGTCCTTAGTAGGTAGAAGGCATTTATAATAGTTAATGAAAGTAGATAGAATTTAATGCGTAGATTAGACAGTTTAGAATGAAAGAGGGAAATGTGATATAGACACCCTCATTGTGTATTGTAAAAGGATATCAATTGAGAGCATAGAGCATAGAAGAGAAGAAGCAGAGAGTTGTATAGACAAATTCCATGTACAGAAGTTCCGGATTAATACAAAAAGACTTTGATTCAAATTCATGGTGTCCAAATATTCTCTGTGTATGCATTATTGAATATTATGCTCATGAATGCTTTACGCTTTCTGTCATGCAATTTCTTTTATGCTATGTATGAATGATTTCTTGTTGAATGTTTGAGGTCTGAGAGGAATAGTAAGAAATGAGTTTCAATTGTTTCTCTGTCTGAGTTAGTTAAATTCCTGCAAGGAGTGCAGTGGAGTTTGTCCGCAAGGAGTGCATTGACAAAAGTCAGAGTTCATCTCTGAAAGCTTAGGAGAGATAACAATTGTTCTCATTTTCACAGAAGTGCAGTTAGGCCGAGTGAAGCTTCAGGGGTTTCTAACCTGAATGACTTGTTGAGAGACTATTGTTGTAGGAAGTGCGCAGAGTCGAAAGGAGTTCAACACTTGAAAGTGTTTGAAGGTCTGCCACAAAGAGTGTGAGCAGGAATTTTCTGAAAGACTCGAAGTCGTGGAAAACCTCAGAAGGGTTCGAACCTTCGAAGTCATCGAAGGGAAGCAAGAGGCTAAGTGCCTTGAAGAATTGAAAAGAGGTGCAGTGACGTCGTGCTGCAAGAGGACAAGTTCCATGCAGAGAAATATTTTGTTTAAATTTCGCGGAAGTTCTCAAGGGAAGAGACAGACGGTCGAAATTCTTCGTATAGAATTTGCGAAGTCCCGCCAGCTGTCCGATTTGATAGAGAAGCAAGGGGGTTACAACTGTTTCCAAAGGTTCAAGCTTAGGAGATCATGAACCATCGGACCTCACTTAGATGCCCGTCAGTCATGGGATCTGACAGGAGTTACATGGGGTTTAAACCCTCACAAGCAGAGCAAAAGTCCCCAAAGGCGTCGGGATATCAGTATTTCAGAATTCGGGATATCGAAAGTCTGGAGGACAGGAGATCGGGTCACTTCATAGTGAAAACCCCGAATTTGATCTAAGATGTCCATTCATTAGGACACGTGGCGGATATCAAGAACCCATCGGTATTTCGGCTATCGGGGTTTCAAGTTGACAGAGAAATTGTGACATCGGGGAATCACAAGTCGTGAAATCCTGAACTGAATCAGGACCGTCTGTCTGTTGAGACACGTGGTGGCGATCAAGAGTCCGTCGACATTTCTCATGTCGGGACTTCGGGGATCAAAAGGACAGGATGCAGAGCATTTAGGCATTTGATTTCGCGAAATCACAAAATGATTGGGGACCATCCATCATAGGAGGACGCGTGGCGAGAATCCAAGAATTCAGGGAAAGTCCCTATAGGAAAGTTAGTTAGGATTTCGGGGTTCGTGGAGCAGAGTTGCATGACATTGCAACTCATGAAAGCTGAAAATCCGAAATAGATATTGGGAATCGGGAATTCAGAGTTTGTGTTGGCATGAGGTTTTTGGCATCAAGAGTCTCAAATTCCTGATACGCGAAATCGCACTGACCGTTGGATCGAGCAGGGAATCACAGCCGTCGATTTCTTTTGGTGACCGAACATCGAAGTTTCGACAAATAGAGAATTGGGATTTTGGAGGTCGAGGGGACGAGTTGCATGACATCGCAACTCCTGAAATTGCGATAAGGAAAAAGGCGAAGTAGAGAGAGAAAAGGCCAAGTGTCATAAATTTGGGTTTCGAGGATTTGAGAGACAGGGCGCTTGACCACCGGATTCGCGAAATCAAAAAATCCAATCTCCCGAAGTATAAAGGGGGGAGAATTTCTCAAAGGTTATTTGTGGGTGCTGAAATAATATAGTGGACCTAGTTGACCTTACATTGAATGACCTCCACTATTATCACTATGGACCCTCTGAGCCCCCCCACTACCTCTCTAGCTACCTTATAGATACCATATGATGTAATCAATAAACTTGGATTCATTCACAAGATCTAAAAACCATGAAAACACACGAGAATGGAAAATAAATCTATTTTTTTCCTTCTCCATCCTAACTATTATAATGGAAGTTCAATCCCTTATAACTACTATCTGAGATTTTTGAAAATAACTAATTTTAGAAAAACAACTAAATTTAGGAAATTCTCACGACTCTAAAACTGACCAATAACTAAGAGCTAAGTAGAGTGACACTATTTGTCAACTTTCTTTTCTTATTAAGTTCATAAACTAAGAGATAGTTGATAATTAAAAATTTTAAATTCCCGTAACTACACTAAAACCCTAATTTGAGGCCTTATAAGAAGGAATTTGGCGCCAGAAAAGTGTCGAAACAATGTTTGATCTAAAGAATTAGATTTGCATGCAAGTGAATTCTTTGAGACACAACTTCGTATAAAATTTCATCCCAAATGGATAACTGAGTCAAAAGTTATGACCCTCAGAAAATACCTGCATCAAGCACATTAGTGCCCCTGTATGATAACATATTTTCAAGTGCCAACACTATAACAAGGAATTGAGGTGCTTGTATAATATGAGAGAACCAACATACCAAGAGTATCTAATACAAGAACAAGAACAATGATGATGGTTTTTTTATTAATCAATAATTTTATTTTTATAGGTAACCTAGATTACTTTAGTAATTGAATTTGAATAATTTTTCTCTTCTAGCAAGTGTGTATTGTCAATCAACATAATTCCACTAGCACATGCAAACTTCAAAGCATATGGATCATGTGAGAAGGCATAGGGGAAGATCCCACACCCTTTATTTAAGGACACATGCTCTCTTCTTCGTGATATTGGCATCCTTAAATATGTCTAGGAGGTAGTATCATTGAAAGTAAAGAAAAATACCATACATTCATTGATTCACTAATGGGAAGGTTGTCATGGATTCAAGGTTGGGTTGGACATCTAGTTTAACATCTCAAAGGATGGAATATATTTCATCATCGGGTTATACAAAATATTGCACAATTCTCTGAATTTTACTTTGATGCAACAACCTTACATAAACACCTTAAACCATCACATATGCTTTCCCACCATGTCTCTTGTGCATCATGTATAGGTGGATTACTTAATAGAGCAGCACTAGACAACTCTTCAACCTCGATATTTTTAGAGATCCATTAAGCCTCCACCCTAGAATCTTGAATTAAGTGTTAGATCTAAAAAAAAACTTCCTTAAAAGTACTTCCCGACATAAAAATAAAACACATCAAAGCCTTTGGATAATAATGTATAGCGACCCTCAACATCATATCCTTTGGATAATAATGTATAGAAACCCTCAACATCAAAGCCTTTAGATAATAATGTATAACAACCCTCAACATCAAAGCCATCCTCAACCCTTACCAAAATTAAATAATATTATATCATTGACCATATATCTTTTTTATACCAAAGAGCTACACTAGATTGTGAAGAACCGTGCCTAACTTAATTTAGTTAAATTTCATGAAAAATGGCACATTATTAATGTAAAATATGGATGATCTAAATAATTCCTAAAGCTTCAAGGCAATTGAATGCAAATCTCACCCTTAATACCTTTTAAATTTCAAGCATTCCTATTGAACATCATCATCTTATACTACATAAAAAAAATTCATTTCAATCTCTTATTATTCTCAATGACATCATCTATTTATAGTACAAATGAAATGATATCATTCATCTCTTATTATCCCAATAATATCATGAGCCTATACCATATTAACAAAACTCTCCAAATCCACCCCATACTTGCAAAGTCTACCCAACTCAATCACCATTGAAACGATCAATTTGATCTAAACCCAACAAGTCTAACTCAAACCTAGAATAACTTCCCACACTCACTGGAAAACAAAAAAACCACGAGTCTTACCAAAAAACACATGACCGTTCAAGTCAAAGTGTCCATAAAATCAGTTTTCATCATTCTTAGTGATTCATATGATTTAAAATTTGATCATGACATTTATGAATAATAAACCATTGTCCATGGTGATTCTGAATCTTCTTTAATATAATTGATGGATGAATGATCAATGATTATTAAAATAGGATGGTTGATTGTGATTATATCATGTACATTGTAATATATGCTACGTTATGTTTGGAGATGATATTTTTTCATTATATTCTGTGTATTTGCATTATGGTGGAGATGATATTTCTTCATTATATTTTGTGTATCTGCATTATGGGGTTCAGTTTCATGTAATCTGAAATAACATCTGCATTATGGGGTTCAGTTTCATGTATAATCTGAAATAACATTTTTGTGAATTTTTTTTTTTTTTTTTTCATGATGTGGAGTCTTAGCCCAATCTCAAGCCAAGGTTGCCTCTTCGACCAAAATGAGTAGAGTCTGGTGACTTCGGTTTATACCACATCCAAAATAAAAGTGTTTTCATCTCTTGTTGTCCCCAATAGATAGAAACCACATACACCTCCACACAGCCCGCTGCTGCAATCTAGACAAATACCAAATATTCAAAATAATGACAACACGAAACATTTACAGGTTTAAAATTCTTGCAAAAACAAGTTATTTACTGAGTCTATGGCTTATTCACCTCTTTCCAAGTGGAGGTGAAACTTCGGTCATATCATTAGTGAAAGACTATCTTTGGTGTCAACGATACTTTAGTTGTCAATCTATTAGGCTCTTCTATGAAGAGATTAAGAATAACTTAGTTGTGCTCATTTGCTAAATGAAACGGGATATAGATAAAAAACAAAAAGACCAAATAACCTTTTTTTTTTTAAATCACCTCCCATAGAATCGGAGAATTTCTCTGGTCAAATGACCTCCCTTAGTGTTATCATCCTTCAAACTGCAAAATTTTAAGTGTGAGAGAGAGGTTTAGAGACTTCTTCTGTTAGTCTAGTTTGGACATAAATATCTTATCCAATAGCAAATATTCTGAATAGGATCCTGCATGAATCTTTAGCAATGGCAATCAGAAACGAAAGAACACAGCATAAAGATAATCTGAAGCCTATAGGGTTGCAATGCAATCAATTTCAATCTTTACATTTAAGGGTAATGCTGCAACTTGATTAGTGGAGTGGGCTGGTGAAGGTGATGAAAAATCTGTATTGGAGAAAAGATGAACAAGATCAGCTTTGTATAAAAACAACTTTGCATACATACAAGCATCATAATTGTTTCAACAATCAAAACATTTTCGTACAAGGTAAAACTCAATGAGGTAGCTTGGACATTTAGATAACTGAGAATTCATACTTCAATATCAGGATAGCTCAGTCCTAAAAAGTAGCATCAGTGTATCTTGACAGGGACCAAACAATTTCATATATTAAAAAAAAATTACATAGGGGTCATAGAATCAAACAATAACAGTAGAGTCCAACTTACATATATGATACCCAACATATAGATTAACCTGAAATAGCAGAGGAACTTACTTTTCACGTGTTCGAAGCAGTATTTCTATTTAAAAACTCAATATATCTAATAACTATAACAGTAATGAAAATTTATATGGAAAACAAGAATTGATGGAATAGATTCCAATAGAAACCTCCAAGCAATCCTTTTCCAAATCAGAGAAGGCTGACTAACTGATAATCCACTAAGCCATCTTAACAAAGCTCCAATATGTTGAGCCCATCTTAACTGATTGCCACAGTTTTTGAAGGCAATGCAATCAAAAAAGAATTATTTACAATTAAATTTGGGAAACAGTAGGAGAAGGGATAGGACTTTTACTCATTTTCAATCGGAGTTAGATCAGTATAGATCTATCTTAACTCCAAATCTATCATGTGTCAAGAAGGATCAAATCCTTTGATATGCAAATCTTTCCTCAAAATTTTTCTAAACTATATATATATATATATCAACCTCCAAATTAAAGATGAAAGGAATTAAGCAATATTAACTGAAAATTTAACCTAATATTAATTGATTGACCGAAGAATTAACAATTTATTCAACTTATTAGTACTAATCCTTCTAATCAATCAATGATAGACAACTTATAGCCTTTCAAAATACTAGCCATGATAGAAAGAAAAGGAGACCAAAGAACAAGAAAGTATCATAGAAGGAATAATTTTACACTGAGCAAACACAATAGACATGTCAGATGAACAGAAGTTAACTTTTAATAACCACTAAAGAAGACACCTATAGTACAAAAATGTATGAATGTCGTAAGCATTGACACATTTCATAGCAAGTCTGAGATTCCAAAAATTAAACAATTTACATTTGCATAAATCTCATGTACTTTCTTATAATCGTTAAGATCAGCCAACCTGTAATGCACCAAATCTTATAAATACTTACATACAAGTTGAGCTAAAATTTGTTGTTTGATCTAATTCTTATGGGGTTCTTTGGGATTCTCTTAAGCTGATAATGGAAAGAGTTATAGTTTATTTCTCTGGGAAAAAATAGCCTAATAAGAAAACCGTAAATGGAATACTAAATATCACATAATAATTGTTTTGACAACTGAAGAATAGCTGAAACCACTTGCAAACTCTCCCCCATAATTTCCGGAACGTGAAAGTATGTGATTTCCCAATTTCAAATATAACATTTGGAATATAACATATATATAATAAATGCAGAGCAAAAAATTTATATATAACAT
>CBVK0102127618.1:0-11912 GCA_900067695.1 Picea abies
AATATGCCCCAATTAAGGGGTAATGAGCCAATATTAGGGCTTAACACGGTCCCTGTTCCTCCTTCCGATCGATGGCTACGATCATTTCGGAATCTAGCCTTCGGGAGTTTACACTTCTCCTATCTCTATTCCTCTGTATTTGCAAATCAACAGAGTGTTGATCCAACTCCACGTGTCCTTTCCAGATCCAATGGTTTGGATTTAACCCACTCTTCACAACTTCACAAAGACCTTTATTTTCTCTTAGAAAACCTTCCGGACCTCCAACTCCCAGATCTCATGATCTTCTGCCACCTCTCTCCTCTGATGATGGATGACTTCACAAGTCTTCAACCACCTTTTTCACACTTAGCAAAATTTTCTCCTCGAGACTTAAGTTGTTCTCTAATTTCTTCTACACTCCTTGCAAACTTCTGTGCAAACTCTTCTGTGAATTTGCTTGTCTTGAAAACTTCCAAGGTTCTCAGTTCCTCTATGTCTTTCATTGGACTTTCCTCTTTCCCTCCTAGTAACTTAACACCCTTCCTCCTGATCTTGTAATATGTACTTACAATATCTTTGCCGCACTCCTTGCACTTGGCTAATATTTTAGGTGACTTCTCCCTTAGCCTTCCTAAAGGTATTAAGGCATCTCCTTTCCTTTGTCTATGCACTCTCGCAAAGCCTTCCTTCCTCAAAGTGTTCAAAAACCATGGGGTTCTCTTGAGCACTCCCACACCTTAGAATGTGTTACCCTCGTACGCCCTTGTACTTTCTCTATGCCCTCCTGGTAGAGTGTTTCAAAGTCTTCAGTAACTTTTCATTGTGTTTCCTCCTACACAGTATTTCTTTCCAAGGTACTTAACTACCTTGAAATTTATTCTTGAGTCTATGAATTATCCTGGTATTCCCTCCTCCCAGCTTCTCTTCTGACTCCACTGAGTTTAGACACACACTTCTTACATCATCTCACATATCTTCCACCCTCTATCACACACTCATTGCACTTAGCGTAGAGAACCAAACATAATCCAACACTCTCACAGATAGACAATTGCATCTCTATCCCTACATACGATATATAGCATACATCTACAACTCAAATTCATACGAATGACATTCATAACAAAATGTCCATACATCCATTACACAAAAATTGATAAACAAGAAAAACTTCTCTTTGAACTATTAATGGTAGAATGTCAAATTACAAATGGTTGAATTCGGAATGCAACTATGTCTCGACCCTCATCAATATCCTCAACTTGGCTTGCAATGATTTTTCATCAAACTCCAGCCGCCTCTACCGAGCATACAATACAATATTTATACAAGAGGGGCTCGATGAGCTTCCCTCTAAGCTAAACTAGTGGTGTCTAATCACCATTGAAAATGCCTGACTACCGAAGAAGATTACAATGATGGAAATATGATCCAAATTGGATGCAGATCCCTCCTACTATCAACGAGTTAATGGAGACCTTATCTTCATCTTGTGTGAAGGCACAACTTGGCTCATCCAACCTATCATCATTAAATTTTGTAATCATGCTTAGATTCTCTAAGGAAAAATGAGAGTGCAGTGCCTCTCCCTTCCTTGAATTTGCACCACTCATACTAATCAATTGGCACGTGCTAAGGTGAAGCGATACTCCTGCATCATACTCCATGAATACAAAAATTCATGAGCTCCTGCTCATGAGCTTCCCAACTCTGTTGAAATCCTCTTGGATCCCAAACTTTCTCTTGGAGTTGTCCTTCTACTCCAATGCTCTACTGTTGTTGTTGTTGCGTCTCCTCTGCTGCTCATGCAGGTTATTTTTTATCCAGCTTCTCCTTGTTGACTTCTTCTTCTGCTGATCTCAACATTAGCTCCCTTATCTTATGTATCACCTCTTCCAGCTGCTTCATCAGCTAGCTTGGGTTGTGCAGTTTTCTCAGCTACAACCCTTCATGTCACTCCATGGTTGTATCATAATGACCTCCCATGTTTCTTTCATCTCTTGTGACACTAATGGGCCACTCGGATGCATACTCCAATTCTACAATTTCACCATTGAACTGTTGTTCAACTACCTATTTTGACAGATTAACCCCTATGAGTTCTTCATCTAGCTCTATTCTAGATTTCTCCAGTTGCAAATCATGCTAGTGTGTCTCCTTTGGCATGGCTAATTCATGGTATCCACCTTCCTATTCCAGATTGTCTAACCAATCCTCTAGTTCCTTTAACTCCTTTTCCCACTGAGTAAGTGGCTTAACTGGGCACTCCCCTTTTGTTGGGATAGACTTCAATATCTGTTCCTCCTCCCTCATGAAAATCTTAGCTTGTTGTCCTTCTACTTCATGTGCGACATCTATGCTAACCTCTCCTCGGTTTCTTGGCAGGAATATCTTGACTCATCCAATGACCAGATCGTTCCTCTGATCCTTCTCCTCAGTGGTGGAAGTATCTAACTTCTCATCATCTCAATTCACGCGGCTCACAGTTCCTCATGTATCCTCATATGGATGAGACCTTTCTTTTGCCCCCTCTCCATCTATCAACATCCCTTGCTAACATGAACTCTCAGCTGAGCTCATCTCTTCTCCCTTGCCCACTTGGCAATTTCGGATGTCTCCTCTTCCCTCCTAGCATTTTAGAAGATCAACTGACCCCTTCACATTGGCCACCTGGAAACCTATGATATTCCTCCCATATCTCTTTCCCTTGCCATTAAGGTTTTTGACATATCTCAGCTACCTCCTCAACACCTATTGTTGCTTTCGGGCCAACAAATTTTGAAAAGGCCACTTAGTTGTCCTCTTCAAAGGCCACTCATATCTCCAACACACCTTTTCTTCCTTTTTCATCTTGAATGCTAACATCTCCATATTCACACTGATTTCACTGAGCTCCTTGTCCATCTCTGCTTTTCTTTTTTGTGGGCAGAATTCTCCTCGACCGCACTCATAACCTACAATGACCATCTCGCTTCACCTACAGACTACGTGGTTGTTTACCATCTATTGCAAACCTTGCAACAGTCTTCACAGAGCATTGCAATATGTCTACCTTCACCTTTTCCTACAATCTACAGACAATCAAGCTCTGATACCACTCTGGCGTAGTTCTCCCCCCCTTCTCTCCTCGGGGCTGCAGTGACCTCTCAGTCTAGGATCGTTCTCAAAACACCTCATTCGGATTGACTCTTCGTCTCCTTGCTAGAAACTGACAAACTATATCATCGGTGCTTCTTTCTCAAAAGTGCAGGTCCTTTCTTAACCCACGGCTTTCTTTTTGGCCCTTTGAAGAAAGTTGGCAGCAAAACTCGCTCTCCATGCCAGGCCCTTTCTACCACGTGACCTCGGGTTGTGTCTCGGGGCTCAACCACACAAGTCTCTTTGGGTTTCGGGCTTCGACTCTTTCCACGACAACCAACTCTTACATTCCCAATATCTAAATTATGAACACGAACGATGTGACGATCAACGTTCCCCGTCCCTCCTTCCGATCGATGGATATGATCGTTTCAAACTCCATCCTTCGGGAGTTTTCACTTCTCCTTCCTCTATTCCTCCTAATTTTCAAATCAATGGAGTGTTGATCCAACTCCACGTTTTCATTCTAGACCCAACAGTCTAGATTTAACTCGCTCTTCACGACTTCGTGGAGACCTTTGTTTTCCCTTAGAAAACCTTCCGGAGCTCCAACTCCTAGATCTCCTTATCTTATGTCACCTGTCTCCTTCGATGATGGATGACTTCATGGTCTTCAACACTTTGCAAGTCTTCGACCACCTTTTTCACACTTAGTGCAATTTTCTCCTCGAGACCTAAGTTGTTCTCGAATTTCTTCTACACTCCTTACAGAGTTCTGCGCATACTCTTCTGTGACTTTGTTGAGCTTGAAAACTCCCAAGGTTCTCAGTTCCTCTGCGTCCTTCAGTGGTCTTTCATCTTGCCCTCCTGGCAACTTAACTCCCTTCCTCTTGAGCTTGTAATATGGACTTACAATATATTTGGTGCACTCCTTGCACTTAACTAATATTTTCGACGGCTTCTCCCTTAGCCTTCCTGAAGGTCTTAAGGCATCTCCTTTCCTTTGTCGATGTACTCTTGCAAAGCCTTCCTTCCTCAGAGTGTTCAACAACCCTGGGGTTATCTTGAGGACTCGCACACCTTAGAATGTGTTACCCTCATACACCCTTGTAATTTCTTTATTCCCTCCTCGAAGAGTGTTACAGAGTGTTCAGTAAATCTGCGTTGTGTTTCCTCCTACACAGTCTTTCTTTCCAAGGTACTTAACCACCTTGAAATTTCTTCCCAAGTTTGTGAATTATCCTTGTATTCTCTCCTGGAAACTTCTCTTCTGAATCCACTGAGTTCAAACACGCACTCCTTGCGTCAGCTCACAGAGTTTCCACCGTCTGTCGCACACTCCTTTCACTTAGACTAGAGAACCCGACTTAATTCAACACACTCACAGATAAAAAAATTCATCTCTATCCCTGCAAATGATTTCTAAAATACATCTACATCTCAAATGCATATGAATGGAATTCATAACAAAATGTCCATACACCCATTACACAGAAATTGATAAAGAGGAAAAAATTCTCTTTTATATTAATGGTAGAATTTCAAATTACAAATGATTGAGTCTAGACTGCAGCTGTGTCTCGGCCCTCATCAATCTCCTCAACTTGGATTGCAATGATTTTTCATCAAACTCCACTACCGGGCAGACAATATAAGATTTATACAATAGGGGCTCGATGAGCTTCCCTCCAAGCTAAACTAGTGGTGTCTAATCACCATTCAAAATGCCTGACTACTGAGGCAGATTACAATGATGGAAATTTGATTAGAATTAGATACAGATCCCTCCTACCATCAACCACTTGATGGAGACATTATCTCTATCTTGTTCGAAGGCACAACTTGGCTCCTCCAACCTGTCACCATTAAATTCCTTAATCATGCTTAGATTCTCGAAGGCAAAATGAGAGGGCAATGCCTCTCCCTTCCGTGAATGTGCACCACTCATACTAATCAGCAGGCACATGCTCAGGTGGAGCGATGCTCCTACATCAACATTTCTATTTATTTTTATTATAATAACTCATCCTAAACTTTTAATATTTCAAGTTTCTTATGAAAAAAATTTAAATTAATTTTTGAATAACTATTTAAAAATTTGTGTAGCTCTAGTAGTTTTTTTATATTTGTAATTAAATTTAACGTCAAAATTTTATTACTATAATTTTTTATTTATTTTTATACAAATTAAGTAGAATTAATTTGATATACACATATACATATATAAAGTATTAATAGATAACTTTTTATGTGGTATTTATTTGTTTTAAAATTGAATAACTAAAATATATTATAAAATGGTAGTTCGAGCATGTTCTCCACCTCCAAACTATTAGTACTACAAAAATTGTGATTCTTTATGAAATATTATACTTTTACCAACTTAAACACTTATTTTATAAAATGTACTTAAAGAAAAGTACTTAAACTCTACATGTTGTGAAATCATATCAATAAAGATACTACCTTATAATATTTCACTTGGTTATATTGATTTCTGATCCTAGATCATAGTGATTTGAGGAGAAGAAATAAAGCGCTTTTATGTAATACGGTTCTCAACTGTACCTAAAGAGTCTTGAGTTGGGCTATGATCCGCTGACCATATTGGGTTATGGATATGTCTAATCATTTGTATCGACGGGTGGGAAACCGCTGGGCGTTGTAGGATCAACGATGTAAGGAGAAGAGATTGTACTCGAACTTTGTTCTAGTAAGGGGTTTGGTAATAATGTCAACAAATTATTCATCTGTAGGAAGTTACTACACGCGTACTTCCTCCCTCTGTACTATGTCACATACGTAGTTGATATACACAAGAATTGAGCTAGCTCATCCTACAAGGGGTGGTTAGTCCCTTGGGTATGATCGTGCTAAGTCATCTTAGACCCTACTTGACATATCGAGGTTCCCTTATGAAACCAATGTCTAATCCATATTGAGTTTCCCTCATGGAACCAATGTCTCACAAGACATATCGAGGTTCCCTCATGGAACAAATGTCTCATGATACATATCAAGATTTCCTTGTGAAACCAATGTCTTAGTTCATTTATCTGACCATATAAGGCAAGTCGGGATGATGTCCACATTCCCTCCTACTAGTCCATATAGGACCCTCCACGGAGAATGTCTCATGATGTTGCCTCAAACATCTCTAGGACACATAGAGGTTCCCTCATGGAACCAATGTCCCCCAAGACATAGATCAAGGTTTCCTCGTGAAACCAATGTATTGGTTCCTTCGTCTCACCATCTGAGGCATGTTAGGATAAATTCTACATCCCCCCCTACTAGTCCACACAGGACCATCTACCGGGCATAAAATACAATATTTATGCAAGAGGGGCTTGACGAGCTTCCCTCCAAGCTAAACTAGTGGTGTCTAATCACCATTCAAAGCGCTTGACTATCGAGGCAAATTACAATGATGGAAATCTTATTTGAATCAGATGCAGATCCCTCCTACCATCAACCACTTAATGGTGACCTTATTTCTAGCTTTTGCAAAGACACAACTTGGCTCCTCCAACCTATCATCATTAAATGCCTTAATCATGCTTAGATTCTCAAAGGAAAAATGACAGGACAACGCCTCTCCCCCTTTCCTGAATGTGCACCACTCATACTAATGAATTGTCGCATGATGAGGTGGAGCGATGCTCCTGCATCAACATTTCTAGTTATTTTTATTATTATAACTCATCCTAAACTTTTCATATTTCAAGTTTATTATGAAACATTTTTTAAATTAATTTTTGAGTCACTATCTAAAAATTAAAATTTGTGTAGCTCTAGTAGTTTTTTTATATTTATAATTAAATTTACTGTCAAAATTTTATTACCCATAAAAAAAAATTATACAAATTGAGTAGAATTAATTTGATATACACATATTCATATATAAAGTATTAATAGATAACTTTGTATATGGTATTTATTTGTTTTAAAATTGAATAACTAAAATAGATTATAAAATGGTAGTTGGAGCATGTTCTCCACCTCCAAACTATTAGTACTACAGAAATTGTGATTCTTTATGAAATATTATACTTTTACCAACTTAAACACTTATTTTATAGAAAATACGTAAATAAAAGTACTTAAACTCTACATGTTGTGAAATAATATCAATAAAGATACTATCCTATAATCTTTCACGTGGTCATATCGATTTCTAATCCGAGAGCATTGCCATAGCGATTTGAGGCGAAGAAATAAAGCGGTTTTATGTAATGCGGTTCTCAACTGTACCTAAAGAGTTCCGAGCTAGGATATGATCTGGTGACCATATTGGATTATATCTAGGTATAATCATTCATACTGACGGGTGGGAAACCGCAGTCTCCAGGATCAATGAGTTAAGGAGCGGAGATTGTAGTCTAACTTTGTTCTAGTAAGGGTTTGGTAAGAGCATCAACAAACTATTCA
This sequence comes from Picea abies, assembly GCA_900067695.1. Taxonomy (NCBI): domain Eukaryota; kingdom Viridiplantae; phylum Streptophyta; class Pinopsida; order Pinales; family Pinaceae; genus Picea; species Picea abies. Next base: position 7,492 of record CBVK0102127618.1, read on the forward strand.
TCTGTAGGAAGGTATTTCACTCGTACTTCCTTCCTCTCCACCATGTCACATATGTAGTTGATATACACAAGACTTGAGTTAGCTCATCCTAAAAGTAGTGGTCACTCCCTTTGGGATGATCATCCTAAGTCATCTTAGACCCTACTTGACATATCGAGGTTTCCTCATGAAACCAATGTCTAAGCCATATCGAGTTTCCCTCATGGAGCCAATGTCTCACAAGACATATTGAGGTTTCTTCAAGGAACGGATGTCTCACCAGACATATCAAGGTTTTCTTGTAAAAGCAATGTCTTAGTTCTTTCATCTAACCATCTGAGGCACGTTGGGATGAGGTCCACATTCCCTCCTACTAGTCCATATAGGACCCTCTAGAGAGAAAATCTCATGATGTTGCCTCAAACATCTCTTGGACACATCGAGGTTCCCTCATGGAACCAATGTCCTGCAAGACATATCGAGGTTTCCTCATGAAACAAATGTCTCAGTTCCTTCATCTAAGCATTTGAAGCACATTAGGATGAAGTCTACATTCCCCCCTATTAGTCCACACATGGACCTTCTGGGGAGAATGTCTCGTAATCTAATCGTATCAGGATTGCCTCAGGAAATACATTCACATCAACACAACACTTCACCAACTAGCCAAATGGTTGATGGTAAACATTTTTTAGATGCATTGAATGTCAACAATCTCCTCGTTTTTGTGTTGAAGCATGGCTGCTTCATCTACATCATGTATGAGATGAAATCCTGCAAGAAACATGCCTCACAGCTTCCATGACTCACGTCATTGGATGTGATATATTATTCCTTTGCAGTACTGAGTGCTATAGAAGTATACTTCCATGAATCTAGCACACCCTCTTGTGCCATTTCTGTCAATTTCACTCTCTACCTAGTGAGATATGTATATCTTTGTAGCCCCTCTTCATCTTCGGAGAGATATCCAATTGTACCTCAATGGTACACCTGATCTCTGCTCAAATCACGAGTTGGATCACGGTGCTTTTTACAAAGAACTATCTGGCTCTTTGCTTGAGAGTAGGTCCTCCACTCTCTCTACAACTACTTCCTCTGGGATTCTACAGCTTCTCCCTATGGGATGCTGTAATTTCTAAACAATGAGATTGAGAGTATCTTCTCTACTCTATGAACAACTCCCCTCCTCTGGGGTTGCTCTCTATGGAACTGGCTCCTCCACTCTCTCTCTGCAATTGCTTCGTCTTCAACTGCTCTATCTGGAACTGAGAATGTCTCAATAAATGCTCCCTCTTGAGATGGAAGTGACTCCTCCTCTATCTCTGCTCCCTATAACACTAAAGGTAGCTCTTCCTCCTTCTCTATAGTTAAATCAATCTTTGATCCCTCTCAATGTAGTGCCACCTCCCTCAGTGGGAGTGCCTCTACATACACTGGAATTGCTTCCATGCTTACATCCTCAACATCTCATGGCTAGAATCATGTACTGGGACTGCTACACTATGAGTCTCATAATGTGTTTTCTTCGTCTACTTGATTTATCACCCAAGTTGTGCTACAGTTGGTCTTGACTCGTTATATCCATGATCACTATAAGTGTCTCGGATATCTGATATGACCTAGTCCTCGAGGTATGTTGCTCCTAGCGACTTCGTTTCTCTTAGCATCATGTCTAGCAATGTCTCTCCTTGACATCATGTTGGAAGGTATTTCCCTCAATCCTCTACCAATTGGTTACTCTTTCTAGAAGAACCCAGATTCAAAACATTTACTTCCACACCAACCATGTTTTTGTTCCTTATGTCTTAAACCATCACATTTATGGATTCTCCAAGTAGATCACAAAACATACTATCAACGTGTTTAACAAAACAATTCAAGATGCAATCGAAATTTTGTAACCTAATTGCATGTTTTCCCTTCACATCCTTGGGCTCCTTTCCAAGCACTACCATGGTCCGAGCGACCTATTCCATTGCTCCACTTCTCACGACATGATATGCTCACGGTTTACAACATTGTTGTGTGGTTTTCAATATTGTTTTTCAGTAGAGTGACTTAAATTACAAGTCTGCCACCATAAACGATAGATGTACAATGTCTATTGATTGAAATGTTGGACTTGGTCACAGTTTGAACTCTACTCTCCTAAACTGGCCTTCCAACACGACTCTCTCTTAGTACGTCTCCATATTTAGCATCCGACTTTACATTGGATTTGTGTGCTGGAAATACACTTTAAATATCGTTTGATACCATTATCAAAAGTTTCAAAATAAGGGGTTTTTGCGGGATTCCTTTCAATATAGGGGGCCACCTTGTGGTCGCGTCTACAATATTTCTCATTATTGCATCAAGGTTCCACCACATCTGCAAAGAAATGGACCCTCGTATGGCAGCGTACGGTAGTCACTCTTCTTTATCACTATCTATAACTTTAGACTCGGATTCCTCCTCGTCTTCATTGGAACGGTCCCCGATTAGTGGAGCAATGGCATCCTTGGAGAATTTCTCTTAATCTTTACTGCCATATTTATCGTTGTTATTATTCTCCTTTTCTATAATTGTCTATGGAGCATCCACTTCTTTACCACTAAGAAACTTTCGGCATTGAAAGGTTAAATGTCCAACCCTTTTGCACGAGCCTCATCAGCAATGGAGGAGGTTAGTCGGGCCAAGGCATGGAGACCCTATAAACTATCATAGGCATTATTTTCTCTATCACCTGAAACATGAGGCTCGATTTTTCCCTTCTCCTCCTACCACAACCACCACTTTCCTTGCAATTCCCCCTTCTCCTCCTCCTACCACCGCCACCACTTTCCTTTGCATTTATCTATTCTCCTTGAAAATTTACGGAGGATAGGTTTATGAGTGTGGAAGGCTCAGGGATTAACGGAGGCGGGGGAGGGAAGGAATGATCATTATTGATGACAAGACCTTTGAGAGATGGGGTGCTAATTACGGGATTATTTCATAAAGAACAGGATGAATAACTTGAATTTTTAGGGGGAGGAGGATTAATGCTAGACTTATAATGAGTTAGGTGCGCTGGGTTAGAGGAGGGGGCGAGGTCCAAGGGGTCGAGGTCCTGGAACGGGTCACTAAACGGGGGACAAGGATAATTGTGAGAGTTATTATAATTTAGGTGAGCTGGGGGTCGGTGATCGATAGAATTAGGGTTATAGGATGGTGCGAGGATAGTGGGGGGAAGATCGTGGAGTAGGTCATTTGACGGGTAGGAGTAAGTTCCTCTTAGTTGCGTACAAGGATTGTCATGGGTGGTGAGTTATTTAGGGTTTTGAGCGACGTGGAGTTTTAAATTTCGGTCATATTTAGGGTTACTGGTGGTTTGGAGGGCGTTTGTTACTAGATTGATGTTCTTTGCAAGTGACGGATCAAACAAAGGAACAACACATAGCTGTGGAGTGTATGGGGGAGCGAGCACATGTATGGGAGTGGGTGAGATCGAGTTTGGGTCGAGCTGAATGGGAGTGATTAATAAAGGTTTGACGTAAGGTGGAGCAACAATGGATAGTGAGGAGGGCGAGAACGTGACATCTGGAGAAAGGGTAAGGTTGTGTGGGGGTTTCAATCAATGTGCAGGAGGTGTGGAACCACCCGAGGGAGAACGATGAGAGTTTCGAGAGAAAATATCAGTTTAAATAGATGAAGGAGAAGGACCAATGAGTCAAATAGAAGATGTTCCAGATTTAGGGTTCCAGTGTGAAAATAGCTTAGAGAAATTACCAATTTGAATAGTATTTGAAGGTTCAAAGGAGAGAAAAGATGTGCTATAGGATCAGTGATCTAAAATAAACCATAAATTTGCAGAGAATAGAGAACATAATTTCAGATGAAGCTTATAAAGTTTACTTAGCAAAGAGAACATAATTTCAGATGGAGCTTATAAAATTTCAATGATAGGAGACTGAGCTCAGACCTGACGTAGTGGATCTCATCCCGTAAAATGGATTTGTTGGCTTTGGTGAAAATGTGAGTGAGATCGGGTCTTTGATTGTGCTTTTGGAGCCTAGTGAACGAAGGGAGAACATTGGAGTCACGACATCCCTTCACGAATGTAACGTAAAAAGCATTTTTAGCCATTTCGTTTCTAATATTTGGGGTAGTTCTTTCCATTGAAGTTAATACTAGCACAGTCATATAACGCCGAAAGACTATATAATTTCTCTCTTGCGTTTGCCAAGGTTTCAGGTTAAGTATATTAAGTATGCTGCATCCAACCTTCTCTGTAAGCTATAGAAATGGCAGCTAAATGATGAGAGTCAGTTTGGAAAGTTACAAGAAGTAACTACAGATGTGGCAGCCTGATGGTCACCTTAGCATTTATTCAAATGCTATGGTTTATTAATGTTAAAAAGTAAACATGTTAACGGATGCCTTGATAAATGTAAGAAAGTTATGAACAATAAATCTGA
>CBVK0102127627.1:0-15486 GCA_900067695.1 Picea abies
AAATCTAAAGGAGATTTGGGCAAATAGCCAAAACATGCTTCAAATGGCGATGTTTGCATTGAAGAGTGCTTAGCCTGGTTGTAAGAATGCTGAATGTAGTGTAAATGCTCATCCCAAATTTTAGGATGCTTGCTACAATAACCACGAAAAAGATGCACCACTGTTCTATTAACCACTTTTGTTTGACCATCGGTTTGTGGATGAAAAGATGTGCTCTTTTTCAGTTTGGTGTCCATGAGTGCCCATAAACTTGACCAAAAGTTCCTAATAAATTGAGAATCTCAATCAGAAATAATGGATTTAGGCAACCCAAAATGTACCCAAACATGTTGAAAGAACATTTGTGCCATTTGCTCAGCTATAACCTACTTCTTACAAGGCATCAAACTACACATTTTACTAAAATGGTCAACCACAACATAAAGATAATCATGATTTTTTTTAGACATAGGTAAACCTCCTACAAAATCCATGGAAATTATTTCCAAAGGACGAGAAGGAGCCGGAAGTGGAGTTTACAAACCCAACTTTCTATTGCTAGTCTTGCTTGTAGCACATAACGAACATCCTCTTACATATCTTGAAACACTTTCATTCATTTTTGGCCAATAGCAATACCTTTGCAAATTAGCCACTGTCTTGCCTACACCAAAGTGACCAGCAATAAGAGAAGAATGAGATTCTCTTATAATGTTGATTCTTTCACCCTGTGGAATACATAGCTTGCCAAGATGATAAAAAAGATTATCATGCACATGGTAATCCAATTCCTCAACATGGTTAGAATGACACAAAGTGGCATACACTTCTTTAAAATCATCATCTAAAGCATATTGTTCAACATAGCTTTCATGCATGATAGGATTATGCTTAAGAATAACAGAAGCACTAATAATAGGCCTAAAAAGAATATCAACAACTTTGTTATAAATGCCCTTCTTATACCTTATGACCAAGTGGAATTGTTGTAGAAAACCCATCCATTTGAAGTGCCTTACTTGTTGTAGCTTTGTTTGTGATTATAAGTATTGCAATGGTTGATGATCTATGTGAATGATAGTTTCCTTTCCCAACAAATAATGTTTCCATTTTTTCACACTTTGCACCAATGCATACAACTCCTTATCATAAGTAGGATAGTTAATCACAATGCCAATAAAAGTTTCAGAATAAAAACAAATGGGCTTACCATGTTGTAACAAGACTGCTCCCATTACATAATTGCTTGCATCAGTTTGGATTTCAAAAGGTTGTCTCAAATTTGGAAGTGAAAGAACTGGGGCTGAATTGATTTTCTCCTTCAAAGTATCAAAAGCCTTTTGTTGCTTTCCTCCCCATTGGAAAACTTGCTTAATGCTTGTCACTGGATGTAATGGAGTTGCAATTGAAGAAAAGTTAGCAATACACTTTCTCCAATATTGGGCTGCTCCCAAAAAACTTCTTACCTCTGTCACATTGTTGGGCTTGGACCACTCCAATATGACTTTGACCTTGGAGGGATCAATTTTCAACTCTCCTCCACCAACAATATGCCCCACGTAAACAAGTGAGGTCTTCCCAAACTCACATTTAGACATCTTCAAAAACAAATTTTCTTTCTCAAGACATCTAAAACTTGCTTTACATGCACAACATGCTCTTCACGATATTTTCTAAAAATCAAAATGTCATCCAAGTAGACAATAACACAATTATCAAGCAAAGGCCTCAAGACATCATTCATGACTCTCATGAAAGTAGCGGGAGCATTGCAAAGTCAAAATGGAATTACCATCCACTCAAACAAACCTTGCTTTGTTTTGAAAGCTATCTTCCATGTGTCTCCTTCAACAATCCTAATCTAATGATATCCACTTCTCAAATCCAACTTAGTAAAATACTTAGAATCTTTCAATTGATCAAGCAAATCATCAATTCTAGGAAGAGGATATCGATTATTTACTGTAATCTTGTTCAAGGCCCAGAAATCTACACACATGTGCCATGTACCATGTTTCTTTGGCACTAAAACAATTGGAGATCCACATGGAAACGTGCTTGGCATGATGACCCCTTTGTGAAGCAACTCTTGGATTTGTTTTTTAATTTCAACATTCTCCATGAATGACGTCCTGTACATACCAATGTTTGGAAGAGGGCTATCTTGTTGCAATTGTATTTCATGTTGGATACCCCTTCTTGGAGGCAATCCCTTTGGTTCTTGAAACATCTCATCATATTGGTTAACAATCTCATATAAATCAGATTTCAACTTTTCATCACAACCTTGGAAAACTTCTTTTTCAACATTATCTTTGGGTTTAATCATCAAGAGGACAAAATTCTTACTAGCATTGACTAATCTCTTCATTTGTCCCGCATTTACAAGTGACAAATTCATCTTCTTTGTATGTTCTCTAACAATGTACTCAACTCCATTTTTAAATAAATGATACTTATTCTCACGACGATGAAAGATGGCTCTCCTATCATATAAATATGGGATTCCCAACACAATACCACATATATCCAAAGGAATCACATCAAGCTCTACCTCATCTATAAAATTTGCAGTAATGGCAAATCTACGTTTACACCTTATTGTCACCTGCAATTTAGCATTGTCACATATCCAACCTAGAGGGTATGGTTTAGGATGTGGAATAGTTTCCAAATTTAATTTCTTGATAGTGTCTTCAGATATGAGGTTTTCTTGAGATTCAGTATCAAAAAGAGTATCTATCTTGCTATGTTTTGAAACAACCCTTATGTGAAAAAGATCTATTCTTTCTTTTTCTTATTGAGTTTCATTGAGGTTACTACTACTTGAAGAACTAGTTCTTTGCAAAAGAACCCTTACCTTGATAACCTATGGCTGTAATTTTTGTTTCATCACCCGAATCAGAACCTAAATCTTGTTGTATGGTTGCAGTAGTCTTTGGCTTCCCTTTGTGGTTGAACTTTTTGGGTCTTTTTTCAAGATGAAGTTTCCAACAATGGTCTTCATCATGGCCATCCTTTGAACAATGTTTGCATGTAAATTTTTCTCCCTCTTTCTTAACAGAAGCAATTTTTTTTCCATTTCCCTTGAACTTTCTCTTTCCCTTGTCTCCATGACTGAAAGGCTTCTTGCTGCCCTCATGAGTTTCATTCCTCCCTCTTGCTTCCAAATGAATTGCTTGAACACAAACTTCATCTAAATTTGAAGGGTTAAACATGAGTATTGTATGTCTCAAGTAACTATGTAAAGCTCCAATGTATTTGAGTAAAGTTTCTTGAGAAGACAAATCTACACCCAAAACCAAAGCTCTTCTCTTAAATTCTTGAGTAAAGCTTTGCACATTTTTCCCTTTAGCTTGTCTAAATTTTTTCCAATCCATAATATCTTTTTGCATGTATGCTAATGGATAGAATTGATTTTTAATTGCAACAATGAAATCATTCCAAGATGATAAAATTTTACCATGTTTCTTCATGTCTTCTTGAGTTTTGGCTTCCCACCAAATGAGTGCTGCACTATCCAATCTTAAAGAAGCAAGTTGAATTTTAGTTTCATCATCTTGAATTCTTTGTATCCTACAATACACTTCAATCTAACGAATCCAGTTATCTAATTTCTCAACATATACCTCTCCATTGTACATTGGAAATTCAAATTTAATATCAATCTTTAAGAAAGGAATTTGTGGAGGAATTTTACCATGTCCCTTTGGAGAGTTTGGAGGTGGTTGTGAAATGGTAGAAGAAGTGGAAGATGGAGGTGATGGAGGTGGAGTATCACCATTTCCTCCATTTCCCTTTGGAATTTTATCACCACTATCTCCCTTGTCCTTTGAAGGGTTGGAGCTTTCACCTTGCAATCTTGCATTCATTTATTCAAACATGATTTTCACCATTTCTGTCCTATCCATGAAAGCCTTTCTGAAATCTTCATCTTCAGAAGGAATATTTTCATGACTCTCTACATGAGCCATACTTGGTGAATGCCTCCTTGAAACTTGAGGTGAGTGTATAATCCTTCTTCTTGAAAGCTGAGAACTTGGCTCCACAAGTTGACCTTCTCCTCTTGTGAGCTTCAACCTTGTGAGCATTAGAAAGAAAACACTTGCAAATAATCAAGCCTTCAAAACCTATGCTCTAATAACAACTTGATCTAAATTTGAAGAGGCTTGTAACTTTGAAAGATTTGCAAGTTTTAAATTAAGTGTGCTTAGGCAAAATGATCAATTTGCAACACATAAGTTAGATAAACTTTCACATTCAAGGTGCAGACAATAACCAACAAAAAGTAGAGAACAACAAACACATAACACAACAAATGATAAAGGAGTTCACCCCTCTCTTGGGCTACATCTCCTGGTCTAGCTTCCAATGAATCTTTTATATTATTTTCTCAAAGTGATAAAATTAGTGCTTTACAGTGCTCAAAATTCCAAATAGATGGCTCCAATGGCTCCAGAACATCCAAAAACCCCTAGCTGGGCTTTTTTGGGACTTGGTTTGGCTAAAAAATGAAGAAGATATGCTTCCTGGAAGTTTTCCCCTTCAAGCTTGTTGTCACTGATTCGCCAAAACACACCTATGTGTCTCTAACTTGACTTCTAGGAATTTATCATGCCTAAACCCAACACCTGCATGCCTTCCCGTGAATGGTTCCAAAATGTTGCACTGTTAGCGGGTTTTGGGCCCCCAAAGTCGAAGGTGTTGGGTGCATGGGGGGCCATGTGGCCATGTCCCAACGCTGAGTTAGGGGCACATTTGAATGGTGGCACAAAAGTTTGACAAGTGGCATCTACCAAAGGTGGACGGTTTGAATCACAAAAAAAAACCTACACGTGTTTTGGGATACTGGTCACATTGGCGCGTACAAAATCGACGGTTGGGGGCTGGGGCTAAGCCCTAGCTCAGACGTGCCCCAAAATACAACACATATCACTTTAAATATAAGTTTCACACTATAAGGTTAAGTACCAATGCATGGGCTAGTGGTAGCCCACACTCTGCTAAGGCATTACCTCCGTGGGGGAGGTCCCGGGTTCGAACCCTGTGGACTCCCAACCATATATTTTGTTAGACAATAGGGTGCCATGTGGCAGCCCATGTCTGGGCCACGTGGCACCTCATAATTGGCCAATAAACCATGCCACATGTCACCAATGGATTCGCCATTCGACTGTCCAGTCAACCTTTACCACATCAGCGCTACCACATTACCATCATTCCTTGTTATCTTCTACCACATCAGCAATTGTACAGACTAATTTTTTTTTTGCCTATTTGGAAAATCGAACAAAACACGATATCTCGCTCATACAGTGTCCATTTGAACCTGTTCGAAGTGCGTTGGGTTCCTGACGATGAGGCCTATGTCCTTGTTCATTTTGAAGCAATTCCGAGCACTCTAAATTTTGAGCAAAAATTTGATCCCTTGGATCAAGTGGCAATGGAGAAAAACTTCTTGTCAAGGGTATATTGCTTGGACACACTTTGTGGAAATATTTATGAACGCTTTGACACTGACAACAACCATTTGGGCCATTTGAAAAAGTTGAAACAATTAGGAAAATTGGAAGACTTTATAGCTGCCTTTGAGTGCCTGGCTTTTAGAACAGAGGGTATATCTAATGCCTTTTTTCGAGAGTGTTTTATCCGTGGCCTCAAGGATGAGATTCAGGCCCATGTCCTCATGGCTTGGCCTCAGAGTTGGGTGGAGGTTGCTAAAAGAGCCAAAGAATCACAACAGGTTGTATCTTCTCAAAACCGAAAACCCTCCTTTATCCCTTGCCCTAAACCAGTAAATCCCACTACTCCCTCTGCTCCACTAAAGATCCAAAAATTGATTAGGGATGAAATGGATGAATGCCAAATCAAAGGCCTTTTTTATAACTATGATGACAAATATTTCCCGGGCCACAAGTGTAAAGAACAAAATCTTTTTATGGCCATCTCCGAGGATATTGTGGAAGAGGATATAGAAACTCCCTTTGTGTCTGAGTCACCTGAATCCACTGACGTAACCCCTCCCTTAGACCCTCCCAAAGTAGAACCGGTCATTTCCCTCAATGCTTTCACTGGATTTTCCGCTCCCCAAACCCTCAAGCTAATTGGTTACATCAAGCATCGGAAGTTCATCATTCTGGTTGATAGTGGCAACACCCATAATTTTATTCATCACTGCATTTCCCAAGAAACTCATTGCTACATCCATGCCATCAATAATTTCCAAATCATGATCGCCAATGGTGGTTCCATGAAATGTGGAGGGCATTTTGAAAATGTGCATCTCCAAATTGGTGACTACCACTTGAAATCCCATATGTTTTCTATCGACATGGGAGGTTGTGACATTGTATTGGGTGTAGACTGACTAAGGACTTTGGGTCCCATTCTCATGGATTTTAAAGACTTAACTATGAAATTCGACCAGGAGGGCCACCAATATAAGTTCCAAGGCATCATCGCTGGTTCACCTTAGATCATTAGTTCCCATCGCATGGAAAGGATGCTCAAAAAAGGTCATTCTTGTGTTATCTCCCAAGTCCATGCCATACAAGCAACAGAGACACCCTCGGTCCCGCAAGACCTCCAAGACATACTTTCTAAACATCAATTGGTCTTTTCCACTCCCTAAGGACTCCCTCCTTTCTGTGGTGTTCATGATCATTCCATTCCCCTGGTACCAGGAAGCCTTCCTCCTAATATTCGTCCATATCGTCACCCCTTTTCCCAAAAAAATGAAATTGAGAAAATGGTCTAGGAACTCCTTAATGCAGGCGTTATCCGCCCTAGTATGAGCCCCTACTCTTCTCCTGTGGTCATGGTCCTGAAGAAATAAGGTTCTTGGCGAATGTGTCCTCACTTCCGTGCCCTCAACAAACTTACCATCAAAGACAAATTCCCCATTCCTATCATTGATGACCTCCTGGATGAATTGAGTGGCGCCCAATTCTTCACTAAACTTGATCTTCGTTCAGGCTACCACCAGATACGTATGAAAGAGGAAGACATTCCCAAGACTTCCTTTAGAACTCATCAGGGCCATTATGAGTTTTTGGTCATGCCCTTTGGCTTGTGTAATGCCCCCTCCACCTTCCAAAGCCTCATGAATCATGTCTTCTGTCCTTTTCTCCGCCATTTTGTCTTAGTTTTATTTGATGATATCCTCATCTATAACAAAACCTGGATAGACCATCTTGCTCATGTGGATCGAGTTCTCCATCTACTCTCTCAGCACCAACTTTTCCTAAAACAGTCTAAATGTGCTTTTGGCACCTTAGAAGTAAAATACTTGGGTCATCTGGTTGGAAAATATGGCGTAAGTGTGGATCTTAAAAAGATTGAAGCTATGAAAGACTGGCCTCACCCAAAGACTCTTAAGAGCTTGTGTGGATTTCTGGGCTTAATAGGGTATTATTGCAAGTTTGTTAAGAATTATGGGAAGATTGTAGCACCTCTCACTGCTCTCCTAAAAAAGAACTCTTTCACTTGGACTCCAGCTGTTGCTCGCGATTTCAAACCTTGAATATGGCCATGTGCACCACTCCAGTCGTTGCCCTTCCCGATTTCACAAATACCTTTGTGTTGGAATGTGATGCCTCAGGGAAAGGAATTGGTGTTGTCCTTATGCAACAGGGTTGACCTTTGGCCTTTACCAACAAGCAACTATCTGAAATAAATCTGGGCAAATCCATCTATGAAAAGGAAATGTTGGCTATTCTATATGTCGTTGATATGTGGTGCCCTTATCTATTGGGGCAACATTTCCAAATTAAGACAGACCATCAAAGCCTCAAGTATTTTCTGGAACAACGCATTTCCTCCCCAGAACAACAAAAATGGGTGAATAAACTCTTTGGATATGATTATGAGATCATTTACAAGAAAGGCAAAGACAATGTGGTTGCGGATGCACTTTCCTGGAAATATGAAGATGAAGGATCCCTTTTTTCTCTTTCATTCATTGTACCAGATTGGCTCCAAGCTGTTCACCAGGAATGGCTACAAGATCCCAAAAGTTTGTAGTTGATCCAACAATTGCAGTCCAATGCTCCAACTTCCACAGGGTACTCTTGGCTCCATGATGAAATTCGATACAAAGGTTGTTTGTATTTAAGTAAACAATCAAATCTTAAATCCACAGTACTTTCTGAGCTTCATGCTACACCCACAACAAGGCACTCTGGATTCACCAAAACCTATGACAGGGTCAAAGGTTCCTTTTACTGGGATGGTATGAATCAAGAAATTTGTAATTTAGTAGTTGAATGTGATGTGTGCCAACACAACAAGGGAGAAATAGTCAAATATCTAGGCACACTACAACTGCTCCTGATTCCACCTGCTATTTGGAAGGATATCTCTATGGATTTTATTACCGCCTTACCCAAATCGGACAATAAATCCATCATCATGGTGGTTGTTGATCGCCTTTCCAAGTATTCTTATTTATGCGCCCTTCAACACCCATTTACAACATCCATGGTGGCTCAAATTTTCATTGATTAGGTCTTCAAGCTTCATGGCATGCCGCATTCTATTGTTTCTGATCGCGACCCAACTTTCACAAGAAATTTTGGGCAAGAACTATTCAAGATACAAGGCACCAAATTGCATCTCAGCATAGCTTATCATCTTTAGACTAAGGGCCAAATGGAAGTTGTCAACAAGTGTTTGGAAACATATTTGAGGTGTTTTTCTTCGGAAAAGAAAATTCAATGGGCTCAATGGTTACCCCTCGCTGAATGGTGGTACAACACTTCATACCATAAAACTACATGCATGACTCCTTTTGAAGCAGTATATGGATAGAAGCCACCTTCAGTTCTCTCATACTTATCGGGTGCCTAGAAGGTCCAAGCAGTTGACCTAACACTTACAGCTCGAGAGGATATTCTCCGTATCCTCAAAGAAAATTTGGTCATGGCATAGAATCACATGAAGAAACAAGCAGATCAAGGTCACTCTGAATGTCAATTTGTAGAAGGGGATTAGGTGTTTCTTCGACTGCAACCTTACAAACAAAATTCCCTCAAGGCCAAGCATTGTTAGAAGCTAGCACCCAAATTTCTTTACAAAGCTACATCAATTATCTTTGGGACAAGTAGCCTATCAATTATCTTTTCCTAGAAATTCGAAGCTACATCCTGTTTTTCATGTTTCATGCTTAAAGAAGGTTATTGGAGCTAAGTGCCAAATTCAAACCAACCTTCTAGAGTTAGTTGAAGAAGGATCCATTTGGCTATAGCCAGAAGCAGTTTTGGATCAGTGTGAGCATCGCCTACGTCAGAGAACCATCAAGAAAGTGCTAGTCCAGTGGAAAGATACAACTCTAGTAGACGCCACTTGGGAACCAACTACCATTCTGCAACAATTTCCTCATCTCAAGCCTTGAGGACAAGGCTATTTTTAAGGGGGAGGACATGTTAGGGTCCTAACCCACACATAGGTAGAACAATATATTCGGATGTAATAAAGGTCAATATTAATAAGTCATTTCAATAAAATAGAATAAGACGGAGGTAATAAGACCTAATAGAAGCTTCCGCTTCTAGAAGGATCTTCCTATAGATGCTTCTTTTTAGTATAAATAGGAGTTGAGGGTATGATAACCCTAACTTGGATATTATTGTAATAGAGATCTTATCAACTGGAGGTTTCCCCCTCGAAGAGGCCCGTGAACATTTCTTTCAAATTCAAAGTGTTATTTCTGTTATTATTCTCATATCATTTCAGTGTTATTGTGGTGAATGTTTTGGTTATATTGTTGTTATTCTGCCATTACTAGCATTTTATTTCTGTTCTACATACATTTTATATCTGGTATATTACAAATTCTTAGTTGGTTTTCAATATCATGGGGACTCCTTGCCATAAGAACGATATCATCAACATAAAGAAGAAGATCGATGACTATACTAGTGAGAGTAGGGCCGACACAACCTACTTTTTCCAAGCAATCTTCTAACTTGTCAATGTATATGCCAAAAAAGGTAGGGGACAAGGGACAACCTTGTTTGACTCTGATATTACATTTAATCTCTTTTGACGTGCCCTCAATGTTTTTAAACTTAGTAATAACATTCTCATACATCCTTATTGCAACATTCCTCAACTCGAGAGGTACTTTTATCTCTTCTAACCTATTCCAAAGGTTTTTCCTAGGAACCATGTCAAAAGATTTTCTAAAGTCAACAAAACAACAAAAAAGATTGGTTTTAGTATTGTGGAACTCCTCTGCAATGATCCTAAAGGTAACAATATGGTCCAAAGTTGAATGATATCTCCTAAACCTGGCCTAGCCTTTAACTCTTTTACCATTACTTTCTAGCCAAAGGATAATCTTCTTTTCGAAAATAATTCCATAAATCTTGGCTAAAATCAGACTAATCATAATGGTCCTATAATTAGAGGGAATGTTTCTATCCCCACTTTTAAAAATAGGAACAATGAGGCTTTATGTTCATGGTTTAGGGAATCCCTGCTTGACTGCAAAATTGAAGAGCTTGTGTATGTGAGGGATAAAGATTGACCCTCCAATTTTAAAAATTTCAGCTTGGTAGCCTTCAATGTCCTTAGCTTTCCCATTTGCAAGCCACTTAAAGCCAAACTCTATGTCATATAAAGAAAAAACTTCTTCCTTTGTAGGGATGATAGGAATGGTGTCCATGGAATTGGGGAACTCGTAAAGAATTTTAAGGTAGGAATTCCAGTCACTTAAGGGAATCCTATTATTTTCTTTAGTATTGCGGTTTATAATTTGGCTCCAGAACTTCTTAGGATCCAACTTATATAGTTGTAAAAGTTGTTCTTTCCTTTTATTGATATAATGCGTTGTTTTCCTTTTAATTAGGGCTTTGCATGCATTGATCTTATCAAGTTTTAAGGACTCATTAGAAGCATCCCTAATGGATTTCCTAGCAATTTTACATTATTTATCATACCAAGCATTGGTCATTCTATTATTCTTTTTATAGGACATCTCGAAAGAGAATTTGTTAATAGAAGTGGAAGGGTAGTTGTAAAATTATGATAGAGTTCTTCAATGTTTTCCTTATAAGTTAGGAGATTTAATTTACTATTTAAATCCTTTAAGAAAATGTCAACTTTACTTTTGTCAAAGCGCAAATTCCTTTGATTATCAGAATTCTCTTCAATGGCACTCCTATGCATGAAAAATTTTAGAGTTAGGGTGAAAGGTTTATGATCAGAGTTAGGCTCATGGTCATTCAAAAGGTCAAAATTTGCTATTTGGTTGGAAATGGGGATATCAAATATCACCTAATTTACAAAACCACTACCTAGCCCATGAATACAAGTCATCTGGTTGGAGTTTGGCCACTTCATTACTCCACTGCAAATTATTAGGTCTTGAGAGCTGCAGAGCTTGACCAACTCAGTACCAAACAAATTCTCAATTAGGTCTTCAGAGCTTCTTTTGTATCTATTAGATAAAACGAGGTCCTCATCTAGCCATAAAGGATTATGGTTAGAATCAATACTTAAAAGAGTAGCTTGTTTAGTTGCAGTCCTAGCATTGATTCACAACTTAAAGCACTGCACAATTTTACTATATTATTTTCAAAACTGGAGGGACATCAGATGTTTGAGGCAATCACTCTCAATGAGGTTGAAGACATCCTAAAATACTTTGCAAAGGAAAAAAGTACTAGCCCCGATGGCTGGAAAATGAAACTATTTTTGGATATTTTTGATATTATGGGAAAAGACCTTTTGGAGGTGATTGAAGACTCAAGAGTAAATGGATATGTCTCGGGGGTTATCAATTCCTCCTTTATCACACTTATTCCTAAGAAGGACAAGTAAAAAAATTTCAATGACTTTAGACCAATTTCTTTATGTAATTTGGTTTATAAAGTCATTTCTAAAGTCATTGCTAATATAATTAAGCTTGTTCTTTCTGCCCATATCTCTAAGGAACAATTTGGCTTTTTCTCTAATAGGCAGATATTGGATGTAGTTGGAGTTGCCCAAGAATCGATTCACTCCATTAAAGTTAAGAAATTAAAGGGGTTAATTCTCAAAATTGACCTTGTAAAATATTATGATAGGGTGAATTGGACCTATCTTAGGCTTATCCTCTTTCAAATTGGCCTTCTTGTGAATGTGGTTAATTGGATCATGGTTTGTGTGACTTCTGTCAATTTTATAGTGTTGATAAATGGCACACCCACATGTTTTTTTAAGGGATTTAGGGGACGAAGAAAAAGATGTCCTATGTCTCCCTTACTCTTTCTGTTGGTTATTGAAGGAATCAGTAGATTAATTGGTCACTACAAGGAGGAAGAACTATTTGTTGGAATACAAATCACAAAGAATTTCAATATTTCACATTTTCTCTTTGTAGATGATGTCCTAATATTTGGGAGAGGTAGATTGAAGGACTAGGAAATCTTAAAAGATATTTTTCAAGTGTTCTATGATGCCTCTGGGATGGAGATTAGTGAGAAAAAATATGTTTTGATACAAAACAATGTAGACACTACTTTACTTAGATAGATTGTTTTGTTTTTTCCCTTCCACATTGAATCCCTGGATTCAAGTTTTAAATATCTAGGATTTTATTTTAAAGCCTAACTTTTAATTGATGGACAATTGGTTGTCATTGATGTCAACCCTTCGAGATTGATGTTAACCCTTGGAGAAGTATGGAAGCCCTAGAGATGTGGTTGAGATTGATGGAGAGTTATTTTTCATTGATGAAGCGGTTGATGCCAACATATGTGTTGGGTGCATTTAATGAAGTCTACATGTATCCTCGAAGGTATGGTCATGGAACCCACATTTGATCGAGGAATACAAACATGAAGGTCAATGTATTTGCAAGTAATATTATCATAGATGGATAGTACATGTCATGCCATTTTCGGGGATAGGTGGTACGTCACATGGCTCCTTAAAATTGAGGAGATATGGCTTTGTAAAGATTGGAGGACCCTCAAGAATAATCTAGAAACCATTAGAAGGTCAATAAGAAGTCAATTATTCTAGAAGCCTCTAAAAAGTCTTCAAGAAGTTTTCTAGTCAAAGTGGTTGCAACAAGAAGTTAATTTTGGGTAAAGTAGTTTTAATAAAGAAATTATGACTTTACTAATTATGGGTAAAGTTGTTGCAACAAGAATGTGGGTTAACCTTAAAATTAGGAAAAAGGGTAAAACAATTATGACACTAAAGTTAGAAAAAAGGGTAAAACAACTATGACCCTAAAATTAGAAAAAAAGGTAAAACATTTATGACCCTAAAATTAGGAAAAAGGGTAAAACAATTATTACCCTAAAATTAGGAAAAAGGGTAAAATAGTTAAAGGGTAAAGTGGTTGTAACAAGAAAGTTCAAGAATCCCTAAAGTTAAGGAAATAGGTTACTTAGAATATATATATATATATACACCTCAAGAAGTCACTCATAAGTACAATCACACACACATTCTATTGAATATCTTCTATGTGAGTAAGTGATTCTTATCTAAGGTAACAAAGGATATCTAAGGAAAACTTCAGAGGGAAGATGAAGTAAATAAGGGAGAAATTCCAAGGGAGGATGAAGTCTTGTGATGAAGTGTTCTAAGGTATGTTATTTAAAGGCCATCTTACCATTTTCGCTATAAATTTTTTTCTAGAATGATTTAGATAGTGAAAATTGGAGGAGGTTGAGAAGACATGTCAAGGTACTTGTGGTGAATTTTTTTTTTATGGGTCGTTGTATTTTCTGAGATACACTCTGTGGAAAATAGGGTTTTTGGCTCAAACATGTGTTCTGGGTAAAACAATCATAACTTCTTCATAGAGGATCCAAATTCAGTGAACCAAAACACATTAGATAGAGTACATTTTTTAGTATGTTTTGTATGATTTTCAGATCCAGATATCAAATATTCCATGCATGGAATTCTCTACAAGTTCTCTCTCTAGAATAAGCCAAAATTCAGCAAGGTCTGCCATTTTTGCGATAACTCCTTTTTTGGGATGTTCCAAGCAGTGAAAATTTAAGGAATTTATTAGAAGGTATTGAATAATATTGGGTACAAGTTTCAGACCTTATTTCATTACAGGTACGCATTTATGTTTGTTGAAATTTAGGGTTTGTAACTAATCCAAAAACTAGTCCCGTGAGACTACGGTAAAGTTTGATGAAGATATTATTCTATTGTTTCTAAAGTTCAGGAAGGTTTGCAGGTCTGTGATCACATACACTAGGTTTGTTACAGAGTTACATGTATGTTTATATGTATGTTTTGAGGGTTACATGTTGTTTATTTTATGGTGCATGCTTGAGACAAGTCTTTGTTATATTGTTGAGGCATTGGTATGTGCTTGAAGCACACATTAGGTGCATGGTTGAGGCATATACTTGGTATATGATCTTGGTTGTTTGGTACTTTGTTGAGGCAATTCATTGATGATATCTTATGGTACATGGTGTATGGAATGATTGTGACATATCATGAGTGATATGGTATATAGTTGAGGCACATGGTTTGAGGAGCAGCTTGGATAGTGGGCACATTGTTTGAGAAACATTTTTGGTATATGTATGAGGAATTTCTTGCTGAAATTGATGCATGGTGAGATACATAGTTGATGCATGATATGGTGTTAGCACATGGTATGACATAGGTTTTGGTTGATGCATGATTTGATAGAGGTTTGGTACATGGTATGATACAGGTTTTGGTACATGATTGATGCATGATTTGGTATAGGTTTGGTACATGATTTGGTACATGTTTGGTACATGGTTGATATAGGTTGATGTACATGGTTGATGATTGTTTTACATGGTTTATTGATGGTTTTGGTATTCATGTGAGTGGATCTGGTTACAATTGGTTATAGTTGGTATATTAGTGACAACGTGACAAATTGGTTGATGTGACACTGACAGGTTGATTGATGTGACAATGACAGTGATAGGTTGATTGATGTGACACTGATAGGTTGATTGATGTGACAATGACAATGATAGGTTGATTTATGTGACAATGACAATGATAGGTTGATTGATGTGACAATGACAATGATAGGTTGATTGATGTGACTGAGGCATTCCTTGGTGACATTGATGCATGATATGGTGTTGGCACATGGTATGGCACAGGTTTTGGTTGATGCATGATTTTGTACAAGTTTTTTACATGGTATGGTACAGGTTTTGGTACATGATTGATGCATGATTTGGTATAGGTTTGGTACATGATTTGGTACATGTTTGGTACATGGTTGATATAGGTTGATGTACATGGTTGATGATTGTTTTACATGGTTTATTTATGGTTTTGGTATTCATGTGAGTGGATCTGGTTACAATTGGTTATAGTTGGTATATCAGTGACAACGTGACAAATTGGTTGATGTGACACTGACAGGTTGATTGATGTGACAATGACAGTGATAGGTTGATTGATGTGACACTGATAGGTTGATTGATGTGACAATGACAATGATAGGTTGATTGATGTGACAATGACAATGATAGGTTGATTGATGTGACA
>CBVK0102127645.1:0-10231 GCA_900067695.1 Picea abies
TAGTATGCAAGCTGAAGAAAGATTTATATGGGTTAAAACAAGCCCCTCGAGCCTAGTATCACAGACTGGATACGTATCTCAAAGACAAAGGGTTCAAGAGAGGAACAGCTGACAACAATCTGTATATTAAAACAGAGGATAATGATTTGCTCATCCTAAAGATGGAAATTATCAACAACTACGTTTGCACCCAAAATTTGGTAGGTGGTGGTGAAGTCTGGGTCTGTCTCGTAGAGTTGGGGCCATCCAGAGGTATCATGGCCGCAAGAGTATAGCACTGTGGTGAGTGTCATGATTGGCGGTCTGCTGAGGCAATCAGCGACGTGATTGGTGTTGCCTATTTTATACTTGATGTTGAGGTGGAATTGTTGCAAGTATGTGATTTTCCTTGTGTCTGCATGAACTGCAGTGGCTTATGATCAGTGTGGATGATTGTCTCCTTCCCAAGAATGTAATGTCTCCACTGGCGGCAGGCTTGCACAATGGAGTACATTTCTTTGTCACAAGTAGGGTACTTACGGACAACATCTAATAGTGTCTCACTATAATAGGCCACGAGGTGGTTGTGTTGAGTGAGAACGGCGCCCACCACATATTCTAAAGCATCTGTCTTGATCTCAAAGGGTTGTTGCAGGTATGGTAGTGAAAGTACTAGGGCTGAGCACAAGCGCTGCTTCAAATCGTCGATCGCTTGATGTTGGGACTGGCCCCACTCAAATTTCTCCTTACCACCACCCCTAATTATTTGGCTAAGGGCCCATGCAATATGGGAGAATCCCAACACAAACCTGCAATAGAAATTGGCAAGGCCTAAGAATCTCTGAAGCTTAGTGAGTGTGGTTGGGGCTGGCCAGTCACAAATGACTTAGATCTTGGCTGGATCCACATGTACACCATGCTGATCAATTATGTAGCCTAGGTAATGGACCATGTCCATGCCGAAGGAGAATTTTCCCAAGTTGGCATATAGCTTGTGCTGTCGCAGGGTGTGCAGAACCTGCTGAATATGTTGCAAATGTTCGGCCCAAGTCTTGTTGTAAATGAGAATGTCATCCAGATACACAACTACAAAAGTATTGGTTAATGGTCACAAGATATCATCCATCATCCTCATGAAAGTGGTTGGAGCATTTGTCAAACCAAAGGGCATGACCAACCATTCAAAAAGGCCTTCCTTTGACTTGAAGTTGGTTTTCCATACATCTATTTGTTCTATCGGGACCTGGTGGTAGCCAGACTTTAGATCAATATTACTAAAGTATTTGGCCCCCGTGAGTTGATCAAGGAGGCCGTTGATTCAGGGAATCGGGTACCAGTTTTTGACTGTGATTGTATTCAAAGCCCAGTAATCAATGCAGATTCGCCAGGTTCCATCTTTCTTCTATACCAACACAATTGGGCTCCCGCAAGGTGATGAGTTGGGACAGATGTGCCCCTTATGGAGTAGTTCTTGGATTTGTCGCTTGATATCCTAATTCTCTAACAGAGAGTGAAGATAGACTGACCCATTGGCCAGTGGTGCGTCGGGGGTCAGATCGATGGGGTGCTTGACCTAGCAGTGAAGAGGTACCCCGGTAGGTGAGGAGAAGATATCTAAGTATTCTTCCACAACCTTATCTACTTACTTCTACTGTGTGGAGAGGTCGGTCACAGAGACCCTAAATGTGGCTGTGATCTTTCTCTTATTCTGAGAGTGAATCACGAAGAAGAAAAAATTCCTCATCTGAGAGATGACCTTCCTACATTGCTTAGCATAGATCAAGGAAATAGCACTAGGTGGGACTGCCTTGGGTATCCTGCACAATTTCTTGTTCAAAGAAATAATAACACTATGAGTCCTAGACTCATATATAGCATGATGTTTCCATAAATAAGGTTGGCCCAAAAGAACATCACAAACTTTCATAGGAACAACATCACACAATACCTCGTCTTTGAAGGGATTGATGTTGTATGATAGTCGACACTATTGGATGACGCGGAGATCGCCCCCTTAGCAGAGCCAACTAATGGTGTAGGTTTGTGGGTGTAGTTTTTTTGGCAAGGCCAACCGCTTGGCGACCTCTGTTGAGGTGAGGTTTTTTTGGCTACTGCTATCCACGATGAAGTGCAGTGGGGTGCCTTTTACCCACATCTGTGAACGGAAGAGGTGTTCTCCTTCTTCTGGCTCGTCTGGTTCACTAGGCTGGAGCTTGGTGGTAGCAATGATGGCACTGGGTTCCGCGTCAATGATCTCTCTTCCCCTTTCTGGTTTTGGCTCAGAGTCTGAACCTGCATTTGATTCAAAGTCTTTTACTTCGGCCACCAACGATTGCTTTGAGCAGCAATCAGTAGTGTTATGCCAAGGGCTCTTATGGAAGTCGCACCACTTCCCGATATCTTTCTGTCTTTTTGGTGTCCTTCTTTGCTTGCCGCTTGGACTGGTTGTCCTGATATTGTCCATCTTTTCTCTATCCTTTGTTTTGTGGGTTGGGGCCACCCTTTCTTTTCTTTTGTTGTGAGGGGTTCCCAGGCCCAAATTCTCGTGTCTTTTGTTTGAGATTCTGCTCGATTTTGACGGCATATCGGTAGGTCGCGCCTAAGGATGTGATGTCCAAATATTCCATTTTGGTCTGGATGGATCTATGCAGAGCACCGTGATACTTGACCACCAGATGTCGCTTTGAATCTTTGATACCCATCTTGGTGCGCAAGGTATGAAAGATATTCGTGAAATCTGGCACTGTTTAGTCTCTTTCTTGACGCAGTGTGGTCTGTTTGGTATAGAAGTCGTCATAACTTCCGACAGGGTAGTTTTGTTCCTTAATAGAATCCTTGAAGGAATCCTAGGTAGTCGTGACTATAAATAATGAGGGTTCCTCTGTTTCCTTTTGCTCACAGAAAGTTTCCCACCAATATTTGACATGGGGAACGGCTTTGAGGAACGCAAAAGTAATCTTTTCTCTATTTGAAAAGTTATGGATAGAAAAATACCCTTGTAGTAGATTCAACCACTTATCTACACCATCTGCGTCTATCTTACCTTTAAATATAGGAATATCAAAGTTTATTTGTACCTTGAAGGGTGTGGTGCCTCCGCTCAAATAATATGTGTCGCCTGTTGGTAGTTGCCGAAGGATTTGCGCAAAACTATCCATCATCTCGTTCCTTTGTTGCTTTGGGTAAGTTAGTACATCAACTTCCTGGGGTCATAACTTTTGCATATGATCTCCGTTTTAGGCGTGTGATAGACCGTTGGAAAGGTATCATCGAGGAGATTCATTTTGGGGGATCAATAATGACTTTGGATATCATTGAGAATCTTTATCCTGAAATACCTTCATTTAGGCCCTCAAAATGGCCCCAGAAGTTAAAACTGCTAAAAATAGTAAATTGCCAAAATTGTCAAAAATTTGTTTTGAGCCAGTTGGAAAAGGTGGGTGGCCATCGATATCCACCTAGATCAAGTTACATATAACATATAAAATTGTCCTTAGTCCCTAGTATATATTACCTATGGATTAAGAAATTGTTTTGAATTAAAGGCTATAAAATCTAGGTAACATTCCCAACTATCTTGCCTTAGCCTAGCAAGATCTGAAAATGATTGAGTAAGGTTCTTCATACCTTTTCCTCAACATTTAATTGGTAACCATGTTGGGGAGATATTTCCATATCTCTTTGGTTGATTGTATCACGATTGTGTTTTATTTTTCTGTTTTGTCTGATTACCCTCTGACTAGTTTTTTCTAGGACAGTACCCATTGTGAGACAGCCAAATATTGGAGACGGTCTTGCCGACCAAACCAACATTTCCTTGACCTTGTTTAATACTATCTTAGCAACTGCTAGTACTCATGTTGAAATTCACAACTCTTGGGAAGTAAATACCAAGGGCATAAACATACGTGAACGCTGGGAAGCCAAGCAAAGGCAGCCCAGAAATCAACAGTAACCTTCTTTTTCCTACCTCTTAAATCTTCTATTTCATGTCATTTAACTCTCACATCTCTCAAAGGAGAAGAGGGTTTTCCCCTAAAGCTACCCCTATTTATGAAATAGGAAGAAGGAAAATTGTCTTATCAACACAACGAAGTGCTCTTAGGCAAACCTTATCTGATTCTGCAAGTTCATCCCCATCACCCATACTTATCACTTCCAACATGACACACACAGGTAGTGGTAGTGGCACTAGAGGTCCCTCCTCCTCAAAACCTTCTACTTCATTTGTGATTTGTAGTATCTATAGTCATCAAATCCCTATTCAATCAACTATCAATCCTACTAAGGTCATTAATAAATATGGACTTTTCCAATTTGAGAAAGATGTTACAACCACCCCGTGGCACGTATCTTCTCCCTTGAATCTCGCACCAACCACCCACCCATTACCAAAATTCAAGGATCATTTACCTAGGTTCTCGGGAAATGACATTGTTACTACGAATGAACACCTAGTATCATTCTCTAATTCTTTCCATAACATAGGGGCTAACGATAACGACCCTTGCATGCGTTTATTTGTCAATTCCCTCGAAGGGAAATCTGCAGCATAATTTTTTTATCTCCCTCCCAAAATCCTTTCAACTTGGGAATAATTGGTTTATTGGTTCAAATCCACTTATAGACAGCCCAAGATTCCAGCTAAGTAGTTAATGGAATACACCAATATTGCTTATAAGGATGGTGACACCATTAAATCTTTTAAACTTCATTTCACTAAACTATATAATCAAATTCTCGAACTAATCTGTCCTCAAAATCAAGTTGTTTTCATGCATTATTATAATGCACTACCTTCTTTGTATCGTCATATCCTTGAAGAGAAGGCTATCGACAATCTCGGCTTCTCCTTTTAGGCTTGCCTAAAATATGAAGAGAAACTTGAAAGAACAGGTCTTCATAAGGGAGACTTGGTCAAGCAAATAGACATGTATGTCATTCTACAACTAGTGCAAGATATGAACAATAGGATGACAGCTTACGAATGGAAAGGAACTTATTCTTCCTCTCCCCCCGGGGCTTCTTCTTCTTCCTTAGCGCCTTTTAGGGACACGAATGAAAACACTTTTAAGCCGAAGGCCATAATGACTTGCATTTGGTGTAATTTCTATGAAGAAAATCATGATGAGAATACTTGTGAGGTTAAAAGGAATGCTAGAGATAAGATCTTTGGCAAAAGGCTTGATACCACAATCGTTGTTTTAGATTGGGCCGAAACAGAGGATGTTATGGTAATCAATACAAGGAATAAATCTTACACTTCCAAGGGAAAATTGATATTCCCCGCACTTCTTCTAACCCAAGCTCATCTTCTCAAAGTGTTGATACACAAGTTGTCATAACTTCAAGTGATCAAGGAGTGTATTCTCTTCTTCCCTCTTCTAAGTACAATATCCTTAACCAATTGGCTAATATCAAATCTTATGCTACCCTTTTGGACATTATTGTCGTCTAGGAACAACAGAAGCATCTCAAGGACTTCATGGAAGGAAATATTTCTACCATAGCCAATATATTTGAAGAGTCAAAGAAAGAGGACTCAACTGTAAATAAGATAGGTGTAAATAATTTTAGGAACCCTATAAAAAACGTGCCTTTCTATATTTTAGTAAAATAATGGATAAAATAGCTCATTGTTTCCTAATTGATGGTAGGTCTAGTCCAAGTGTGATGTCTAAAATTATCATGGAAGAGCTTGGCTTATCTTGCGCTAACGAAAATTCTAGAAGCATGCTCTCTTATAACATTTTGTAGCAATCAACTATAGGTTAAATCAAGGATGTAACCTTAGTTTTGTGCGTATATCCCAAGATAAGAACAACCCTCAACATCCAAGTAATTTATATGTCGGTGAGTAACTACTCAATTATTTTGGGAAGGGATTAGCAAGCCTTAATTGGTGGATACCTTTCACTTGATGGTACACATTTTTCCATCCCTCGAAACAAAAAGAACATTATAGTCCTTAGGGAAGGAATAATTTCACCTTATATAGAGAGAGTTCCCCAACCTAATGTAAATTATCTCGAAGAAGATTTGGGAGTGTACTCTATCTTTGTTGATGAAGGAGACACTATACTTGAACCAATTGATTTTGATGATGGCATGTGGCACATGCATTTCGATGGCTCATGCTCAAACGAAGGTAATGGAGCCGGCATCATTCTATATTCTCCTATAAGTAAAATCCACAATTTCTCTTATAGGTTGGAATTTGTTTGCACAAACAATGTCACCAATTTTGAGGCCCTATTGTTAGGCATCGAAAATGCATATAAACTTGTTTGTGGCCACCTTACAGTTTTTGGTGATTTTGAACTTGTTGTGAATCTTGTACGTAAGATTTATTCATCAAGCAATAAGTTACTTAAATGTTATACTCAACCTGTTTTGATGTTGATTTCAAATCCGTTATCATTTAACACCACTCGTGTTAAGAGAGAACTTAATTCAATGGTTGATACGCTTGTTGTTTTTGCATCATCACCTACCCGACATCTTTTACCGCAAAGACCTGATTTTACATTCCAATCTCTATATTGTCCTCTCATCCCTGATAACGTAGAATTGTGGCAGGTTTTTGCGAGCTACGAAGGCATTTTCACTTTCATACAAAATGAACTGTTAAAGCCCAAAGAAATCATCTCTGTTGAATATGACAAATTTCCTAAAGGCTTGACTCCTCTCGAAAGTTCATTTTTGTTAAGTGATGTAGGCAACAAAGAAAAACATAAGGAAGAGGAGTCAAAAAGGAAAGTTGGTGATACAATTTCCTTCAATATTGGGACATCCGAATCTCCAAACATCATTAAATTAGGTGCCCATTGTTCTGATGAAGAAAAAGTGAAATTCACAGAATTACTCCATGGATTTAAAGATGTTTTTGCATGGTCATACGAGGATCTTCGTGGTTTTTATCATGCTCTCATACAGTATGTCATTCCTATCAAGGAAGGGATCAAAATAGTTAGGAAAAGACAAAGACCTATTAACCCTGCACTCGAAGCCACTATTAGAAAAGAATTAGAAAATTTGTTGAAAGCTAATATAATCTTTCTAGTTAAGTATTCCGACTGGGTTCCAAATCTGGTCCTTGTTTAGAAAACTACCGGCCAGAACAGATTATGAGTCAATTTCTGCGCATTGAATAGGGAAAGTTTCAAAGACCATTTTTCACTTTATAATATGGAAATGATTTTACAATAGGTTGCAAGGTCTCAAATGATGTCCTTACTTGACGGTTTTATGGGTATAATCAAATCAAGGTAAAAAGGATTGATAGGTGTAAAACTGCATTTACCACACGATGGGGTACATTTGCTTATGAACACGTGTCTTTTGGTTTATCTAGTGTAGGTCCCACCTTTCAAAGAGCTATGCAGATATATTTTGATGATCTAATCGGTAATATTATCCAAGTTTATCTTGATGATTTGACGGTTTATTCTAAAAACTAGTTGGATCATTTCAGTCATCTTAGAAAATTTCTCATGCACTGCAGAAAATTTGGCATTTCCTTATATCCTTCCAAATCCATTTTCGGTGTCACGAAGGGTAAAATCCTCGGACACATTCTTTCTAATTCAAGGATAAGTATATATCACGAGAGGATTACTGCCATTCTAAACCTCCCTGCCCCGACCTCCAAGAAAGAAGTTCAAGCTTTCATGGGCATTATTAATTTCGTCTGTAGATTTGCTCCTGATTTTTTTGTTATGCTTAAACCAATCCATAATATTCTAAAGCAATATCGCTCTTTTTCTTGGACAAATGATGTCGAGAATGCTTTCCTTAGGATTAAGAAAGCAATTAGTTCCACACTAATTCTATCGAAACTAGATTTTGAGAAAGACTTTATGATATTTACCAATGCCACCGAGGAAGCAATTTTTGCTATCCTCTTACAATGTGATGACCAAAACAATGAAAAAAACACGTAGCTTACATCAGTCAAAGTCTATCAGACGATGATATAAAATACTCTTATATTGAGAAACATGTTTTTTCTCTTGTCAAGGCTATAGAAACATTTCGCCATTTTATTTTGGGAAAACATACATAGGTAAAAGTCCCTTTGCTTGTTGTCAAGTTTCTGCTTTCACAAACTTATCTTTCAGGAAAACTTGCACATTGGCTTGCTAAAATTCAGGAGCATGATTTGACAATCGTGACTTCGAAGATAATCAAGGGACGAGACTTAGCCCTTCACTTAGCTCAACACCCCAAACCAAGTGAAGAACTTGACGACCAAGATAATCCTCTTTCAACGCTATTTTATATTGAAAATCAGAATCTCTCTCTATGTGAGAGTCCTTGGTATAAAAATATGGTGTATTATTTGCAATACCAAAAGTGTCTAGATGGGATTGATCCTCACTGGAGAAGGAGACTCCACCTTGAAGCTTCCAAGTATATTATTTTAGGAGACCTTTTGTTTAGGAGGTATGTTGATGGTTTGTTACTTCAATGTGTAAATCATGACAAAGCACATAGATTGTGATATCCATGGATCATCAGCTTATGTCATTCACATCGGTGGCCATTTTTCTGCTAAGGCTACTACTTTTAAGATCATAAGAAATGGTTATTACTAGCCTTCGATATTTTGTTATTCATATAAATTTGCAAGATCCTATGATAAATGCCAAAAATTCGTTGGGAAAGAATGTCTTTCTACCATGCCTTTACAAGTTGTCTTCCTAGATTTCCCTTTTTCTAAGTGGGATCTAGACTTTATTGATCCTATCAACCCTCTATCTTCTACAAGGAATATCTTTATTTTGACATCCACTGATTACTTTACTAAGTGGATCGAGGTTGTTCCTCTTAGACACGCATAGGATAAGCAAGCAGTTTCTTTCCTAGAATCTAATATATTTTCCAGATTTGGCATCCCATTAGAGATCATTATGGAAAATGGCCTAGCCTTCATTTCTGCAAAATTGTCCCAATTTTTGGCTAAGTTAGGTGTCAAACATTTCACTTCATCTTCTTATTACCCTCAGGTAAATGGGCAAGGAGATTCCACTAACAACAAACGGGTTAGGATCATAAAGAGAATCATAGAAGACAAACCTCGTCAATGGCACATACTTCTCACTTATTCCCTCTAGATAGACCATACAACCACCAAATAAGGTACAAGATTTACTTCCTTTCAGCTCGTATATGGCCAAGAGGTTGTTCTACCTACTGAGCAAGAGATTTCCTCCTTACAGTTGATGTTACAAACTGAAGAATTAAATTCTTCTAATGTTCCCCAAAGAATAAATGCATTGTTATCCCTGGAACAACAAAGAAACTTTGCCTTGGACAAACTAAAAGGAAGGCAACAAACCGTGAAAAAGTACTTTAACAAACGAGAAAAGGCTCCTGAATTCAAGATTGACGACAAAGTCCTACTAAGGGACTTAGCACATGTTGAAAGAGGGATACATTCTAAATTCCAAAAACTATGGCTAGGTCCTTTCAAAATCACTTTTATCCTTGCCACAAACTCATACCTTCTAAAGGATTTAGAGGAACGATTGTTTTCTTACAGTACTAATGGTTCCAAATTGAAACATTATGTGGAACCAACTTGATCACCGGCCCTTTGTGTAAATATGAATGTTGTATATAATCTTTTTACTATTTATTTTTCTTACTTGGGTTTATTAAGTTTTGATTTCTGTTGTTGGTTTCGCATGGTCATTAGAAATAGAGTCTAGATCAGTTTTTCCATAACAATGTCATTCTGTAAGTATTGTTGATTGATGAAAATAAGATACACATAGTTGTCATGATGTCCTCCTTTGAGACATTGTTGGAATAGATTTTTTCTTTCAATATTGTTGTAGTATAGTTGGTTTTGTTTTCTTCCTTGTTTCTAATATCCCTTTCTTCCATCCATCCTGAGATTCAAGAGCATGTCAGAAGCATTCTCCTTGAAATTATAAAAAGCATTATCGATTATGAATCTTATTTGATTGTTATGCATACAGGACCAACTCCCCTCATACATCTCACTTTCCATAAGTAATTTCCCAAAGTCCCATCCCATCATTTACCCTAAACCATCATTTCCCCCCCTGTTGCATAACTATTCGTTTCAACAGTTTTTTATCACCTACTTCTATTGGTCTGTGAAAACAAACATTTTCAGTTCTAAATCTATTGAGAACAAATCTCCCTGTGGAGTCACCAATTAGTTGACACCCAAAAGAAAAACATGGAATCCCTATATATATATATGTGTGTGTGTGTGTGT
>CBVK0102127655.1:0-19772 GCA_900067695.1 Picea abies
GGTTGGAATCGCAACATCGTGATGATTGTACACTCCTGGTAAATTTTTTTTACCAATTCAATGGATCTGAAGCAAATGAGGAGCACATATATTATGGATGAATATGGTGCAGAAGGGACAATAAAGTATAGAATTCTAAATTTGGGAGGCGTCGCCAACAAAACCTTGAATTTGCATGGCCAACCCATGGGACATTATCCAACTATGGATTTGAAGGCACATGGGTATATTATTACCCTTCTAGGAAAGGATTATCTTTTTATTTATGGAGAGGAGGAAGCCTTGCGAGACATCTTGTTTCTTGGCCTCCTTAAGGACAAATTGTTGGTTAGCTTGGGGAGCTGGAGTATGATTGTTTCTCCAAGATAAAGTTCTCTTAGTGGATTCTATTGTGAATTTTATGAAATTGGAAGTTTCTCCTCCTCTTTGTGCTATCAAATGTTGTATTCCTGTGGCTAAATATGGTGTATTATTGCCAGCAGTTAGTGGGATTTTTATGGATTTCTTTGATGTTGTAAAAGAGGCATTTGTATTCTCATTATACGGTTCTTAGTGTGATAATTTGTTAGATATTTTGGGTAATTGGCACAACATTGAAAATCAAGATATTGATTGTTTTCACGACAAGGAAATGGAGGTAAACGATGTTGAGGCAAGACAATGTCTGATCATCTGGGTCAGTTCAAGTCTTTGAGTATGTTTTGTTTGTTATTTTGTATAAAGGGTATTTATTACCGAATATATACTCTTCAATTTAGTAGTAGTATTAGTTATTAGCTAAGACATAGTGAAAGGAATTATTTTCTTGGAAAGAAGAAGAAACCAAATATTTTCAAAAACTTAAGGAGGCTATGTGTACAACTCCCATCTTGACCACACCCAACTTCACAAAAACATTTATTGTGGAGTGTGATGTCTCGGGCCATGGAATTAGTGAAATTTTAATGCAGGAAGGAAGGCCCAATGCCTTTTAAAGAAGACAACTTAAAGGAAAAAACATAGTTGTAATGTACCTCAAAAATCATCATAAAAAAAAAAAAATATATTTCCATGGCATAAATCAATTTCATTTTATCTTAGATTGTAAAAATAAGAACGATTCAATCTTGACCATAAGGATATTATTACACCCACCTAATCTACTTCGAACAAAAAGATTCTATGGGTAAAAATTCCCTCCATGTTTTTGTTCCTTCCCTTATTCGTTGCACCCTTCCAGCATACTCAAAGTAAGAGATCGAAATGAACTTAGCTCGAAGGAGCCTCCGTTGTTCAGAGAGAGAAAACGATATCACCCTGAAGTGTTTAGAGTGAGGCAGAGAGTGAAATTATCTCACAGGGGTCAAGCTCCAATGGAAAAACGGCAAATCCTTCTCGCCAAATATCTCTAGAAGAATGAACGGTGATAAAGTGTCAGGAAAAGGACTGAAATCCAGTGGACCATTAGATCCCATAGATATGTGTGGAAGTTAAGGCTGATCGATCAAAAATCAGGAGGGGAATGATCAGAAGCCTTTAAGGGAATGGACGGTGGAAAAATCATCGGAAGGTACAGAAATCTCATGAACCGTTAGATCTTACAGTTCTACGTGGATGTTAAGGCTGATCATTCACAAGCTTAGGAGGGTAACAACTGTTGGATGAGAAACAGCAGGAGCCGTTGATATCGTTCTTCGGATTTCTGCCATCTCAGAGTTTCCACGTTGGAGGAGGGGCCTGCCAAAGGACCATCCCATCTGGACCCCACATTTTTATTCAAAAGCCAAAACAAAAAAAAAAACAACACCCAAGAACTCCCAAATCGCGAAAAGATAACACGTCGGGGTTTCGGGGTTTGGGATATCGCAAATTCAACAACTAAGTTCAACACACGACAACTCTTGAAATAATGAAAAGTGACCAGCACTTTGGATTTCGAAATTCCGTGACTGCAAAAGCCAAAACCTCAAACACCAACAGTTTCTGAAATTACGTGTACTAACATTTCAGAATTTCGGGGAATCAGGGTTTCGAGGTTTTCAAATACCAACCAACAACAAACCATAACTTTCGAAAAAGTGAAAGGTGGAAGGAGGTGTGACCAACACATCAGGATTTCGGAGTTTAGGACTTCGTGAGTTCCGATCTCCAAACATCAACATGAACAATCCTTCGAAAAGGTGAAAAAGGAGAGTGGGTCTCGTATTTCGGGGTTTCGGGGTTCCGAACTTCACGAGTTCCGGTACTCAAACATAAACATATCCAAACGTCCAAAAATGTGAAAGAGGTAAGGGTGTGGGCCCTACAAATTCGGGTTTTGGGGTTTACTAACTCCCAATGCAAAACATCACACGACATCAAACGCTGAATCGCGAAGTTACAATAAGGTAAGGGTGTGGGCCCACCAAATTTGGGTTTCGGGGTTTACTAACTCCCGATGAAAAACATCACACACCACCAAATGCCGAATCATGAAGTTACGAAAAGGTAAGGGTGTGGGCCCTACAAATTCGGGTTTCGGGGTTTACTAACTTAGTAATTTTGTTCACGATAATATTCATACAATTAGATTTCAGAACTTATAGCATAACCTCCATTCCCAAATCTACCATTCTTCAACATTGATTTTACTCAGAAAACATAAATAGAAAGAAAGTAACAAAAATTTAATTTAGAGGGGATTTCTTCCAGAGATCAACCATGCATAACCTTTCATCTATCATAATGAATAAAAAGGCCAAATTCTATCGTTTGTTCAGAAAGGGATCACTAGAGGTTAGATTTACCATATGTTCTATGTCGGTCTTTAGGCTTCATGCATTCGAACTAAATTTTCCTATACATTATTATCTATCATAATTAGAATATGCATTACATCTATGATTGACTCGTTCATCAGGGAATGGAAATATTTTAGTTCCGATTAAACACAAATCTTTTCATCGGATATAAAATCATTTAGAAAAAAAATGGAAATCATTCCAGTTCCTATTTAACAACTATATTGCATTAGATATAAAATCGTTCAGAATAGAGAAGGAGAAGATTCAACATATCTGAATTCCAATCCGCGGGAAGACAAAGGGAACATCCACGTTCCTTCCAACTGTAGAACAGGGCAGCCAAATTCACTTGCCCGATTCACCCCCTAGCCTAACCATGAATCCATGAGGGCAAACTTGGAAACTCCTCCTCAGCTATGTCCTTCAATTACAACAGTTATCCTCTTGCCTCACACTTACTCAACAGTGCTCATAACAACAAGATGATTTTGTTTCAATAGAATCCTCTTGCCTCACACTCAATCCACAGTGTTCATAAGAGAAAGAGAGCTCAAGAATCCTTTCCCCGCATACTTGGCAGCGTCATGTCTCCTCGCATATGCTATTTATCCATTTTTTCCCAGGTCTTTTCCCTCCTTTGCAGATTTTCACAGATTTTCTTAATCCTTGATTTTCAGGGGCTGACAGTGGCCAAATCTATAATTTTCCACTTGTAATCATCAGCCCATAGGCAGTTCCAACTTGTTCCCCACTCATGGAGTCATGGTCAGTTGATTTTAACATGGTTGTTCCATTTTTCCTCCTGCAGTTAATATAATTATTTTGTTGTGATATAAGTGTCATAGTCAAATAGTTAGTTGGGTACAAACAGATCTCTTCCCAACAATCACAATAATTAAATATGATTATTAAATTCAAATTTCAAAATTGCCATAAATGGAAAAAAATTTCCAGATTCGAATTTGCCAAAAACGAAAATAAATTTCCAGCACAGAAAAATAAAAATATTTATTTTGGGGGAATGTCACATCCTTTCCCCCTTCAGTAAAACACTATCCTCAGTGTTCGTTCCTTTCTTGGAACATGATTGGATGAGATTTATGCAAATCTCCCTCCAATTCCCAGGTGGCCTCCTTGGCACTAAAGTGCTTCCATTGCACCTTTACCTGAGCGATGGCTCTGTTTCGAAGTGTTACTTCTCTCCGGTCTAGAATGCACAGGGGTTCCACCTGGAACTTGCCCTCAGGTTCCACCTGCACCAAGTTCCAATCAATCATATGAGTAGGGTCATGGATATACTTTTTTAACAAAGAAACATGAAATACATTATGAATTCTTAGATTAGCTGGAAGTGCAAGCTGATATGCTACGGGTCTAATTCGAGTTAGTATCTTGAAGGGCCCAAAAAACCTAGGTGCTATCTTGGTAGAGTTCCCCAACTTCAACGAGATTTTTTGGGCTTTGACCTTCAAATAAACATGGTCTCCCACTTGAAATTCCAAGTGTCTTCTTTTCTGATTCGCATAGCTCTTCTGTCTATCCTATGCTTCTTTCAAGTTTTGTTGTACTTTATTTACCATGTTCTCCATTTCTCGGAGCATCTCTGGTCCAACCATGAGTCTGTCAGTCGGGTTATCCCAGCTAATCGGAGTTGTACACTTTTTGTCATACATTATTTCGAAAGGGCTCAACTTAGTCGAAGTTTGGTACCCATTGTTATCTGCAAATTCCACCAAGTGTAGGTAGTCTTCCCACTTGTTCGGTTTTGTTCTTACATACATGTGGAGCATATATTCTATGGTTTGGTTTGTCCTTTTGGTCTATCCATCTATTTGTGGGTGGTAACTCGTGATGAAATTCAAATTAGCATTTATCCCTACAAAAAATTCCTTCCAAAAAGAAAATGTGAATTTTACGTCTCTATCTGAAATCACCATTTTAGGAATACCATGCAGTCTAAAAATTTCCTTCATGAATATTTCAGAAATATTAATAGATTTAAATGTAAACTTTACAGGAATAAAGTGTGCAGACTTATTGAGTTTATCGATTACAACCATGATAGAATCATTCTGTTTCTGAGTTTTAGGCAAACCTGTGATAAAGTCCAGTGAGATGGTCTCCCATGTCCTTTCTGGTACTGGTAATGGCTGTAATAGGTTGGTTGGATGCTAGTGCTTAGCCTTAACCTACTGGAAATATTGGCACCTAGCCATGTACTCTGTTGTTTCTCCCTTCATATTAGGCCAGTAAAATAGTTTTATGAGTGTTGTTATTGTTCTATGGTAACCTGGATGGCCAGAGTATGGTTTCTTATGCACTTCGTCTAAAATAGTTAATTTTAGCTCTGCTAAATCTGGTACGTAAAGTATGTTTTTAAATCTTAATAGTCCCTCCTTGTCAATACTTATATCTGGTTCATCTGAGTTTGTGACACTATTTTTCAATTCTTCCATCATCTTAGCGTAATTTTTGTCGTTAAAACCTGTTGTTCTTATTCTTTGTTCCAAATCACTTTCTGCTCTGCTAATATTTATCTCAAATAACCCATGGATTCTGCGGCTTAAAGCATCTGCTACTTTATTTTCCTTACCCTTGATATATCTGTCTTCGAAGTCAAATTCGCTCAAGAAGGCTAGCCACCTTGCTTGTCTCACATTAAGGTCTGGTTAGTTAAACAGATATTTCACTCCGCTATTATCTGTCAATATTAATAATTTTCTACCCATGATATAGTGTCACCACATTTCTAAGGCATGTATTACTGCTGCCAATTTTAAGTCATGAGTGACATAATTTCGCTCGTGTTCCTTTAATTTCCAGGATTCATAACAAATCGCGTGCCCTTCCTGAGTTAGAACAATGCCTAGCCCCTCTTTACTTGCATAAACACATACTGTGAAGTCTTATCTGGGTCTGCTACCTTCAAGATGGGCGCTGACATCAATAATTCTTTTAGCTTGTTAAAACTGTCTTGACACTTTTGCGACCAGTTAAACTTGGTTACTTTCTTTTGTAATGACGTGATAGGGTAGGCTATCTTGGAGAACCCTTCTATAAATCTGCGATAATACCCGGTGATTCCCATGAACGACCGGATATCTACCACATCCTTAGGTACTGGCCATTCCATAATGGCTTTTATCTTTTCCGGGTCCACAGCAATACCTTCCGAGGAAATGACATGTCCTAAATATTGTATTTCTTTTTGATAGAAATCATAGTTGTTGAATTTTACGTATAGTTTGTGTTTTCTTAGTTTTTGCAGAACTATCGTAAGTGTTCATCATGTTCCTCCTCCGTTTTAGAATAGACCAGAATATCATCAATAAATACTTCCATGAACTTGTCTAAGTACTTGCAAAAAATGTTGTTCATCAAGAACATAAATGTGGCTGGTGCATTAGTGAGTCCGAAAGGGATGACTACAAACTCGTAGTGTTTGTATCTTGTTCGAAAAGCTATTTTGTTTATGTCCTGGTCCTTTATCCTAACTTGATGATATCCAGATCGTAAATCCAATTTTGAGAAGATCTTGGCCCCACCAACTTGATCGAACAGATCATTTATCCGTGGTAAGGGGTATTTGTTCTTAATGGTCACTTTGTTCAATTGTCTATAATTGATACATGGTCTTAGAGTACAATCTTTCTTTTTCACAAAGAGGACTGGTTCTCCCCATGGCGAGACACTTGGTCTGATATACTCTTTATCCAACAATTCCTGTAATTGTATTTTTAATTCTGTCAATTCTGGTAGAATCATTCGGTAGGGTGCTTTTTGAGATTGGGGCTGATCCAGGTAGTAAGTCTATGGAGAAATCTATTTCTCTCCTAGGAGGAAATTCTGGTATCTCATCAACAAACATGTCTCTGAATTCGTGTAGGAAAACAAAGTCTTCTAATTTAGTCTTATCTTCTTTTTCTAATAGATCCGTTACTTGGATGGCATAAACTTGACATCCCTTTCTAACACATTCCTTGAATTGCATCGCTGAACTTGTCTGACTGACACAAGTTTTGGTATGCCTTGGGTTGTTCTAACAGTGCCAAAATTATCTTTATAGCTAAGTATCTTTGTATAACAATCTAATACTGCTTTGTGTTGTTCCAACCAGTCCATCCCAATAATCATATCATAAGACCCTAGTGGTAGGATGTTCAGATTGGTCCTTATCTTTTGACCATCTAAACTGAACTCAAGATCAGAAATAAAGTTAACTACTTTTCTTTTAGTCCCTGTTGCTAGTTGTACAAGCTAAGATTTTTCATGCTTTTGTTTCATAAGTTTATTTGACTCTACTACATCAGGAGTAATATAACTTAACGTATCTCTAGGGTCAATTAAAATAGAAATTTGAGTGTCAAGGATTTTACCTTCAATCTCTACCACTAAGGACTAGTGGTCAGCTTGTCGACCATCTATGGTTGCATTTATCCGATGCAGACTTCTGCCCATATCACCCACTGTTGAGGCTTCCTGCAAATTGTGAACAACATTTCTGTTTTCTGCACTTAAACATGGATAGTTCCTCCTTAGATGAGGTTCTCCACACTCCCAACACTTTAATGTCTCGTGGGATTTTTCCCCAAACTTCTTCATTCCAAGGTTTACTGGTTTACCGCTACCTTGCGTATTCGGATTATTGGAGTGAAAATCCTTCCTTGGGAAACCCTTTGCTGCATTCTGATAAGGAGTTGGCTGGTATCTCTTCTTCCTCTAGTTTTTTCTATCTTGCTTCTTATCCTTCAAAGTCTTGGGAAAATCTACCCGTAGTTTATACTGGTCATAGCACATTCGTGCCTTCCTGAATGACTCACTCAAGAATTTGGGGTTTTCAAACTCAGTTCTGTCCCTGTAGGACTGTGGTAAACAACTTAAGAATCGTTGGATTTTTACCTTATCCTCCTGGATGTATGGTACGAACCTTAGTAGTTCCAAACATTTATTTATAAGGTCATCCATCGTCATTTGTCCGAGTCATAATTCATAAAATTCTTTCGTCTTCCTTTCCTAATGTCTCTCAGAAAGGTATTGTTTCCTAAAATACTTCTTGAAGTCGGACCATTTCAACTATTTCTCCTTTAGGCCCTTGTCCAATTTTAGGTCCTACCACCAAATGTTGGCCTTTCCCTTCAGATTGTAGATGGCCCTTCTGACCTTCATGTTGCTGGAATAGTTGTAGATTTCGAAGTATTTTTTGATGTCCAACAACCGTGCCTCGACTTCTTCTCCTATCCTGGACTCTCCATCAAAAGTAGTTGGTTTAATCTTTTTAATTTCTCCTTCAATGGTCTGTTTGTTTTCTTTTCTTGTTTGGTATGGTTTTGTCTTCCACTGATGGTGTCCCTTCAGATGAACTCTCTCCTTTTTCTGTTTTCGCATCATAATTCTTGGAGGCCCTTTTGCTGACCTCTTCCTCATGGTTATCATCTTTTGGGATTTTCTTGGTTACTATACTACGCAGCAAGACTTCATTTATCTCTTGTTGTTCCTGCTCTACCTTCTTTAATTTTTCATTATCAGCCTTGAAAACCTGTAGTTCAACTATAATGTTTCTCATTGTTTCCAACACCTTTGTGGGTGAGCTTCCATCATTGTTTTGTCTCAGATCTCCAGGAGGTCCTTGTTGCGGATTCTCTTCCATCCTGATTTCTGCACCTTCTTGAGCTACCATTATTTAACACAAAATAGAAAAGCTTTCTATCTGCAATTCACAAGGTTTGTTAGTTTTCTCATAGATCAGAATATATATACTAAGAAATTAATGTGACCCTGTTCAGGCCCAGTGTTGTAACTTTTGCTCTAATACCATATGTAATGTACCTCAAAAATCATCATAAAAAAAAAACTTTCCGTGGCATAAATCAATTTCATTTAATCTTAGATTGTAAAAATAGGAATGATTCAATCTTGACTGTAAGGATATTATTACACCAACCTAATCTACTTCGAACAGAAAGATTCTATGGGTAAAAAGTCCCTCCATGTTTATGTTCCTTCCCTTATTCACTGCACCCTTCCAACATACTCAAAGTAAGAGAGTGAAACGAGCTTAGCTCGAAGGAGCCTCCGTTGTCTAGAGAGTGAAAAGAATATCACCCTGAAGTGTTCAGAGTGAGGCAGAGAGAGAAATCGTCTTGTAGGGATCAAGCTCCAGTGGAAAAATGCCAAATCCTTCTCACCAAATATCTTTAGAAGAATGAACGGTGATAAAGTGTCGGGAAAAGAACCGAAATCCAGTGGACCCTTAGATCCAATAAATCTATGTGGAAGTTAAGGCTGATCGATCAAAACTCAGGAGGGTAACGATCATAAGCCTTTAAGGGAACGAACGGTGGAAAAATCATCGAAAGGTACAGAAATCCTGTGAACTGTCGGATCTTAGAGTTCTATGCGGATGTTAAGGCTGATCGTTCACAAGCTTAGGAGGGTAACAACCATTGGATGAGAAATAGCAGGAGCCGTTGATCTCATTCTTTGGATTTCTGCCATCTTGGAGTTGCCACATTGGAGGAGGGGTCTGCCAGAGGACCATCCCATTCGGACCCCATGTTTTTATTCAAAATCCAAAAAAAAAAAAAACACCCAAGAACTCCCGAATCGTGAAAAGATAGCACGTCGGGGTTTCGAGGTTTGGGATTTCGCGAATTCAACAACTAAGATCAACACATGACAACTCCCGAAATCTTGAAAAATGACCAACACTTAGGATTTAAAATCCCGCGACTGCAAAAGCCAAAACTTCAAACACAAATAGTTCCCGAAATTACACAGACTAACATTTCAGAATTTCTAGGAATCGGGGTTTCAGGGTTTTCAAATATCAACCAACAACAAACCATAACTTTCGAAAAAGTGAAAGGTGGAAGGAGGTATGACCAACACATCAGGATTTCGGAGTTCGAAATTTCGCAAGTTCCGATGTCCAAACATCAAGATGAACAATCCTTCGAAAAGGCGAAAAAGGAGAGTGGGTCTTGTATTTCAGGGTTTCGGGGTTCAGAACTTCACGAGTTCCGGTACTCAAACATAAACATATCCAAACTTCCAAAAATGTGAAAGAGTTAAGGGTGTGGGCTCTAAAAATTTGGGTTTTGGGGTTTACTAACTCTCGATGGAAAACATCACACGACATCAAACGCTGAATCATGAAGTTACGAAAAGGTAAGGGTGTGGGCCCTACAAATTTGGGTTTCGGGGTTTACTAACTTCTGATGAAAAACATCACACATCACCAAATGACGAATCATGAAGTTACGAAAAGGTAAGGGTGTGGGCCCTACAAATTCGAGTTTCGGGGTTTACTAACTTAGTAATTTTGTTCCCGGCAATATTCATATAGTTAGATTTCAGAACTTACAACATAACCTCCATTCCCAAATCTACCACTCTTCAACATTGATTTTCCTCAGAAAACACAAACAGAAAGAAAGTAACAAAGAATTTAATTTAGAGGGGATTTCTTCCAGATTTCAACCATGCATAACCTTTCAGCTATCATAACGAATAAAAAGGCCAAATTCTATTGTTCGTTCAGAAAGGGATCACTAGAGGTTAGATTTACCATATGTTCTCTGTCATTCTTTAGGCTTCATGCATTCAAACTAAATTTTCCTATACATTATTATCTATCATAATTAGAATATGCATTTCATTCGTGATTGAATCATTCATCAGAGAATGGAAATATTTTAGCTTTGATTAAACACAGACCTTTGCATCGGATATAAAATCATTCAGACATAAAATGGAAATCATTCCAGTTCTGATTTAACAACTATATTACATCAGATAT
Source organism: Picea abies (assembly GCA_900067695.1). Lineage (NCBI taxonomy): Eukaryota > Viridiplantae > Streptophyta > Pinopsida > Pinales > Pinaceae > Picea > Picea abies. The sequence goes on from CBVK0102127655.1 coordinate 10,561, forward strand.
AAAATTGTTCAGAACAGAGAAGGAGAAGATTTAACATATTTGAATTCTAATCCATGGGAAGACAAAGGGAACAACCACATTCCTCCCAACCATAGAATAGGGTAGTCAAAATCGCTTGTCTGATTCACCCCCTAGCCTGACCATGAATTCATGAGGGCAAACTTGGAAACTCCTCCTTAGCTATGTCCTTCAATTCCAGCAGCTATCCTCTTGCCTCACACTTACTCAACAGTGCTCATAACAGCAAGGTGATTTTGTTTCAACAGGCTCCTCTTGCCTCACACTCAATCCACAATGTTCATAACAGCAAGAGAGCTCAGGAATCCTTTCCCCGCATACTTGGCAGTGTCCTGCCTCCTCGCATATGCTATTTATCCATTTTTGCCCAGGTCTTTTCCCTCCTTTGGGGATTTTCGTAGCTTTTCTTAATCCCTGATTTTCAGGCGCTGCCAATGGCCAAATCTATGATTTTCCACTTCTAATCATTAGCCCGGAGGTAGTTCCAACTTGTTCCCCACTCATGGAGTCATGGTCAGCTGATTTTAACATGGTTGTTCCATTTGTCCTCCTGTAGTTAATATAATTATTCTGTTGTGATACAAGTTTCATAGTCAAATAGTTAGTTGGGTCCAAATAGATCTCTGCCCAATAGTCACAATAATTAAATACGATTAATAAATTCGAAATTTGGAATTGCCATAAATGGCAAAAAGTTTCTAGATTCGAATTTGCCAAAAACAAAAATAAATTTCCAGCATATAAAAATAAAAATATTTATTTTTGGGGGATGTCACATACTTTCCCCCTTCAGTAAAACACTGTCCTCAATGTTCGTTACTTTCCTTGAATAGGATTGGATGGGATTTCTGCAAATCTCCCTCCAATTCCCAAGTGGCCTCCTCAGAACTAAAGTGCTTGCATTGCACCTTTACTTGAGCGATGGCTCTGTTCTGAAGTGTTACTTCTCTCCAGTCCAAAATGCGCAGGGTTTCCACTTGGAACTCACCCTCGGGTTCCACCTGCACCAAGTTCCAATCAATCATGTGAGTAGGGTCATGAATATACTTTTTTAACAAAGAAACATGAAATACAATATGAATTCTTAGATTAGCTGGAAGTGCAAGCCGATATGCTACAGGTCCAATTCGAGTTAGTATCTTAAAGGGCCCACAAAACCTAGGTGCCATCTTGGCACAGTTCCCCAACTTCAGCAAGAATTTTCGGGCTTTGACCTTCAAATAAACATGGTCTCCCACTTGAAATTCCAAGTGTCTTCTTTTCTGATCCGCATAGCTCTTCTGTCTGTCCTGTGCTTCTTTCAAGTTCTGTTGTACTTTCTTTACCATGTTCTCCATTTCTTGGAGCATCTCTAGTCCAGCCATGAGTCTGTTAGCCGGGTTATCCCAGCTAATCAAAGTTGTACACTTTCTATCATATAGTATTTCGAAAGGGCTCAACTTAGCCGAAGTTTGGTACCCATTGTTATATGCAAATTCCACCAAGTGTAGGTAGTCTTCCCACTTGTTCGGTTTTTTTATTACATACATGTAGAGCATATCTTCTATGATTTGGTTTGTCCTTTCAGTCTGTCCATCTGTTTGTGGGTAGTAACTCGTGCTGAAATTCAAATTGGTATTTAGCCCTGCAAACAATTCCTTCCAAAAAGCGGATGTGAATTTTACGTCTCTATCTGAAATCACCATTTTAGGAATACCATGCAGTCTAAAAATTTCTTTCATGAATATTTCAACAATGTTAATAGATTTAAAAGTATACTTTACAGGAAAAAAGTGTGAAACCTTATTGAGTTTATCGATTACAACCATGATAGAATCATTCTGTTTCTGAGTTTTAGGCAAGCCTGTGATAAAGTCTAGTGAGATGGTCTCCCATTTCCATTCTGGTACTGGTAATGGATGTAATAGGCCTGCTGGATGCTGGTGTTCAGCCTTAACCTGCTGGCAATCTTGGCACCTAGCCAAGTACTCTATTGTTTCTCCCTTCATATTAGGCCAGTAAAATAGTTTTCTAAGTGACGTTATTGTTTTCTGGTAACCTGGATGGCCAGAGTATGGTTTCTGATGCACTTTGTCTAAAATAGTTAATTTTAGCTATGTTGAATCTAGTACGTAAAATTTGTTTTTAAATCTTAATAGTCCCTCCTTGTCGATACTTATATCCGGTTCATCTGAGTTTGTGACACTATTTTGCAACTCTGCCATCATCTTAGCGTAATTTTCATCATTAACACCTATCGTTCTTATTCTTTGTTCCAGATCACTTTCTGCTCTGCTGATATTTATCTCAAATAACCCATGGATTCTGTGGCTTAAAGCATCTGCTACTTTATTTTCCTTACCCTTAATATGTCTGAATTCGAAGTCAAATTTACTCAAGAAGGCTAGCCACCTTGCTTGTCTCGCTTTAAGGTCTGGTTGGTTAAACAAATATTTCACTCTGCTATTATCTGTCAATAGTAAGAATTTTTTTCCCATGATATAGTGTCACCACATTTTTAAGGCATGTATTACTGCTGCCAATTCTAAGTCATGAGTGACATAATTTCGCTCGTGTTCCTTTAATTTCCGGGATTCATAACAAATCATGTGCCCTTCTTGAGTTACAACACTGCCTAGCTCCTCTTTACTTGCATCAAAACATACTATGAAGTCTTTATCTGGGTCTGCTGCCTTCAAGATGGGCACTGATGTCAATAATTCTTTTAGCTTGTTAAAACTGTCTTGACACTTTTGCGACCAGTTAAACTTGGTTCCTTTATTTTGTAATGACGTGATAGGGTAGGCTATCTTGGAGAAACCTTCTATAAATCTCCAATAATACTCGGTGATTCCCATGAATGACCAAATATCTGCCACATCCTTAGGTACTGGCCATTCCATAATGTCTTTTATCTTTTCTGGGTCCACGGAAATACCTTCCGAGGAAATGACATGTCCTAAATATTGTATTTATTTTTTATAGAAATCACACTTGTCGAATTTTACGTATAATTTGTGTTTTCTTAGTGTTTGCAGAACTATTCGTAAGTGTTCATCATGTTCCTCCTCCATTTTAGAATAGACCAGAATATCATCGATAAATATTACCACGAACTTGTCTAAGTACTTGCTAAAAATGTTGTTCATTAAGCACATAAACATGGCTAGTGCATTAGTGAGTCCAAAAGGTATGACTACAAACTTGTAGTGTCTGTATCTTGTTCAAAAAGTTGTTTTGTTTATGTCCTGGTCCTTTATCCTAATTTGATGATATCTAGATCGTAAATCCAAATTTGAGAAGATCTTGGCCCCACCAACTTGATTGAACAGATCATTTATCAGTGGTAAGGGGTATTTGTTATTAATGGTCACTTTGTTCAGTTGTCTATAATTGATACATAGTCCTAGAGTACCGTCTTTCTTTTTCACAAAGAGGACTGGTGCTCCCCATGGTGAGACACTTGGTCTGATATACTCTTTATTCAACAATTCCTGTAATTGTATTTTTAATTCTGTCAGTTCTGGTAGACTCATTCAATAGGGTGCTTTTTGAGATAGGGGTTTATCCGGGTAGTAAGTCTATGGAGAAATCTATTTCTCTCCTACGAGGCAATTCTAGTATCTCATCAACAAACATGTCACTAAATTCACGTAGGACAAAAAAGTCTTCTAACTTGGGCTTATCTTCTTTTTCTAATAGATTTGTTACTTGGATGGCGTAAACTTGACATCCCTTTCTAACACATTTCTTGAATTGCATTACTGAAACTTGTATGACTGACACAGGTTTTGGTATGCCTTGGGCTGTTCTAACAGTGCATAAATTATCTTTATAGCTAAGTATCTTTATATAACAATCTAGTACTGCTTTGTGTTGTTCTTACCAGTCCATTCCAAGAATCATATCATAAGACCTTAGTGGTAGGATGTTCAGATTGGTCCTTATCTTTTGACCATCTAAACTGAACTCAAGATCAGAAAAAAAAAAGTTAACTACTTTTCTTTTAGTGACTGTTGCTAGTTGTACAAGCCAAGTTTTTTCATGCTTTTATTTCTTAAGTTAATTTGACTCTACTACATCAGGTGTAATATAACTTAACGTAGCTCCAGGTTCAATTAAAATAGAAATTTGAGTGTCAAGGATTTTACCTTCAATCTCTACCACTGAGGACTGGTGGTCAACATGTCAACCATCTATGGTTGCATTTATCCGATGCAGACTTCTACCCATGTCACCCATTGTCGAGGCTTCCTGCAAATTGTGAAGAACAATTTTGTTTGCTACACTTAAGCGTGAAAAATTCCTCCTTAGATGAGGTTCTCCACACTCCCAACACTTTAATGGCTCACGAGAGTTGTCCCCAAACTTCTTCATTCCAAGGCTTACCAGTTTACCGCTACCTTGCATATTTGGATGATTGGAGTGAAAATCCTTCATTGGGAAACCCTTTGTTGCATTTTGATAAGGACTTGGCTGGTATCTCTTCTTCCGCTGGTTTTTTCCATCTTGCTTCTTATCCTTCCAAGTCTTGGGAAACTCTACCTTTTGTTTATACTGGTCATAGCACATTCGTGCTTTCCTGAATGACTCACTCAAGGATTTGGGGTTGTCAAACTCAATTATGTCCCTGTAGGACTGTGGTAAACAACTTAAGAATCGTTGGATTTTTACCTTATCCTCCCGGATGTATGGTACGAACCTTAGTAGTTCCAGAAATTTATTTATAAGGTCATCCATCGTCATTTGTCCATGTCGTAATTCATAAAATTCTTTCGTCTTCCTTTCATAATAGCTCTTAGAAAGGTATTGTTTCTTAAAATACTTATTGAAGTCAGACCATTCCAACTGTTTCTCCTTTAGACCCTGGGCCAATTTTAGGTCCTGCCACCAAATGTTGGCCTTTCCCTTCAGATTGTAGATGGCCATTCTGACCTTCATGTTGTGGGAATAGTTATAGATTTGGAAGTATTTTTTGATGTCCAACAGCCATGCCTCGGCTTCTTTCCCTATCTTGGACTCTCCATCAAAAGTAGCTGGTTTAATCTTTTTAATCTCTCCTTCAAGGTGGTCTGTTTGTTTTCTTTTCTTGTCTGGTATGGTTTTGTCTTCAGCTGAAGGTGTCCCTTCAAACAAACTATCTCCTTTTTTTGTTTTCGCATCATAATTCTTGGAGGCCCTTTTGTTGACCTCTTCCTCATGGTTATCATCTTTTGGGCTTTTCTTGGTTACTATACTACGCAGCAAGACTTCATTTATCTCTTGTTGTTCCTGTTGTGCCTTCTTTAATTTTTCATTGGCGGCCTTGAAAACCTGTAGTTCAACTATAAGGTTTCTCATTCTTTCCAACACCTCTGTGGGTGATCTTCCATCACTGTTTTGTCTCAGATCTCTAGGAGGTCCTTGTTGCAGATTGTCTTCCATCCTGATTTCTGCACCTTCTTGAGCTGCCATTATTTAACACAAAACATAAAAGATTTATGTCTGTACTTCACAAGGTTTGTTAGTTTTCTCATAGATCAGAATATATATACTAAGCAATTAATGTGGCCCTGTTCAGGCCCAGTGTTGTAATTTTTTCTCTGATACCATATGTTATGTACCTCAAAAATCATCATAAAAAAAAAAAAATCTTTCCATGGCATAAATCAATTTTGTTTAAGCTTAGATTGTAAAAATAGGAACAATTCAATCTTGATCATAAGGATATTATTACACCCACTTAATCTACTTCAAACAAAAAACTTCTGTGGGTAAAAATTCTCTCCATGTCTGTTCCTTCCCTTATTCGCTGCACCTTTCTAGCATACTCAAAGTAAGAGAGCGAAACGAACTTAGCTCGAAGGAGCCTCCGTTGTTCAGAGAGTGAAAAGGATATCAACCTGAAGTGTTCAGAGAGAGGCAGAGAGTGAAATCGTCTCGCAGGGGTCAAGCTCCAGTGGAAAAATGCCAAATCCTTCTCGCCAAATATCTTTAGAAGAATGGACGGTGATAAAGTGTCAGGAAAAAGACCAAAATCCAGTGGACCGTTAGATCCCATAGATCTATGCGGAAGTTAAGGCTGATCGATCAAAACTTAGGAGGGTAACGATCAGAAGACTTTAAGGGAACAGATAGTGGAAAAATCATCAGAAGGTACATAAATCCCTTGAACCGTCGGATCTTAGAGTTCTACGTGGATGTTAAGGCTGATCGTTCACAAGCTTAGGAGGGTAACAACCGTTGGATGAGAAACAACAGGAGCCGTTGATCTTGTTCTTTAAATTTTCTCCATCTCGGAGTTGCCACGTTGGAGGAGGGGCCCACCAGAGGACCATCTCATCTGAACCCCACGTTTTTATTCAAAAGCCCCCCCCAAAAAAAAACAACAACACCCAAGAACTCCTGAATCGTGAAAAGATAGCACGTCGGGGTTTTGGGGTTTGGGATTTCGTGAATTCAACAACTAAGATCAACACACGACAACTCTTGAAATCGTGAAAACTGACCAGCACTTCGGATTTCGAAATCCAGCGACTGCAACATCTAAAACTTCAAACACCAACAGTTCTCAAAATTACGTGGACTAACATTTCAAAATTTCGAGGAATCGGGGTTTTGGGGTTTTCAAATAACAACCAACAACAAACCATAACTTTCGAAAAAAGTGAAATGTGGAAGGAGGTATGACCAACACATCGGGATTTCGGAGTTCGAAACTTCACGAGTTCTGATGTCCAAACATCAACATGAACAATCCTTTGAAAAGGCGAAAAAGGAGAGTGGGTTCCGTATTTAGGGGTTTTGGGGTTCGAAACTTCACGAGTTCCGGTAATCAAACATAAACATATCCAAACTTCCCAAAATGCAAAAGAGGTAAGGGTGTGGGACCTACAAATTTGGGTTTCGGGGTTTATTAACTGTCGATGCAAAACATCACATGACATCAAACACCGAATTGTGAAGTTACAAAAAGGTAAGGGTGTGGGCCCTACAAATTTGGGTTTCGGGGTTTCCTAACTCCTGATGCAAAACATCACACATCACCAAACGCTGAATTGTGAAGTTATGAAAAGGTAAGGGCATGGGCCCTACAAATTTGAGTTTCAAGGTTTACTAACTTAGTAATTTTGTTCCCGACAATATTCATACAGTAAGATTTGGGAACTTACATCATAACCTCCATTCCCAAATCTTCCATTCTTCAGCATTGATTTTACTCAGAAAACACAAACAGAAAGAAAGTAACAAAGAATTTAATTTAGAGGTGATTTCTTCCAGAGTTCAACCATGCATAACCTTTCAGCTATCATAATGAATAAAAAGGCCAAATTCTATCGTTCATTCAGAAAGGGATCACTAGAGGTTAGATTTACCATATGTTCTCTGTTAGTCTTTAGGCTTCATGCATTCGAACTAAATTTTCCCATACATTATTATCTATCATAATTAGAATATGCATTACATCCGTGATTGAATCATTCATCAGAGAATTGAAATATTTTAGTTTAGATTAAACACAGACCTTTGCATCGGATATAAAATCATTCAGACAGAAAATGGAAATCATTCCAGTTCCGATTTAACAACTATATTGCATTAGATATAAAATCGTTCAGAACAGAGAAGGAGAAGATTTAACATATCTGAATTCCAATCCATGGGAAGAAAAAGGGAACAACCACTTTCCTTCCAACCGTAGAACAGGGCAGCCAAAATCACTTTCCCGATTCACCCCCTAGCCTGACCATGAATGCATGAGGGTGAACTTGGAAACTCCTCCTCAGCTATGTCCTTCAATTCCAACAGTTATCCTCATTCCTCACACTTACTCAACAGTGCTCATAACAGCAAGGTGATTCTATTTCAATAGACTCATCTTGCCTCACACTCAATCCACAACGTTCATAACTGCAAGAGAGCTCAAGAATCCTTTCATTGCATACTTGGTAGCATCCTGCCTCCTCGCATATGCTATTTATCCATTTTTGCCCAGGTCTTTTCCCTCCTTTGGGGATTTTCACATCTTTTCTTAATCCCTGATTTTCAGGGGCTACTAGTGGCCAAATCTCTGATTTGCCAGTTGTAATCATCATCCCAGAGGCAGTTCCAACTTGTTCCCCACTCATGGAGTCATGGTCAACTGATTTTAACATGGTTGTTCCATTTGTCCTCCTGCAGTTGATATAATTATTTTCTTGTGATACAAGTGTCATAGTCAAATAGTTAGTTGGGTCCAAGCAGATCTTTGCCCAACAGTCACAATAATTAGATACGATTATTAAATTCAAAATTCGGAATTTCCATAAATGGCAAAAGTTTTCCATATTTGAATTTGCAAAAAAATGAAATAAATTTCCAGCACATAAAAATAAAAATATTTATTTTTGGGGGATGCCACATCCTTTCCCCCTTCAGTAAAACACTGTCCTCAGTGTTCATTCCTTTCCTAGAACAAGATTGGATGATATTTCCGCAAATCTCCCTCCAATTCCCAAGTGGCCTCCTCAGAACTAAAGTGCTTCCATTGCACCTTTACGTGAGCGATGGATTTGTTCTAAAGTGTCACTTCTCTCTGGTCTAGAATGCACAGGGGTTCTACTTGGAACTCTCCCTTGGGTTCCACCTGCACCAAGTTCCAATCAATCATATGAGTAGGGTCATGAATATACTTTTTTAATAAAGAAACATGAAATACATTATGAATTCTTAGATTAGCTCGAAGTGAAAGCTGATATGCTACGGGTCCAATTCAAGTTAGTATCTCAAAGGGCCCACAAAACTTGGGTTCCATCTTGGCACAGTTCCCGAACCTCAGCGAGATTTTTCGTGATCCGGATTATTTTCAGCACGAAATGAGAGCGAAGTTATAATAAAGAAATGCACAGAGATATTGTGTATATCCAGTAATATAACAGAAATATATCAGAGATGCAACCATAAACACAGAGATACAGTAATACATGATTTATATTAATGAAAGAAATGTATAGAGACTGTAAAAATAGAACCGAATGTCGTTCAAAGTATTTGATACCTAGCTTGGTGCGCAAGGTATGGAAGGTATTGATGAACTCTGGAACTGCTTGGCCCCTCTCTTGCTGTAGTGTGGTCCATCTCATGTATTGTTCCTCATAGTTTCCAACAGGGTAGTATTGTTCCTTTACTGCATCCACAAAAAAATCCCAAGTGGGCTCGGCCCCATATATTCCAGATTCCTCTGTGGAACTCTGCTC
>CBVK0102127656.1:0-38181 GCA_900067695.1 Picea abies
TTCTTCATGCCTGATCAACGATCCACAATCCTTGGTGATCTGACGGTCCAGATCTTTTCATAATCTCGTATATCGCGAGTTTGAACCTCTTTCCTTTGGATTTCTCGATCTGCGAAACTCCGAAACAAAACCTTTGTCGTTCACCATGTGTCCTTCTTGAATCAACTGTCAAGATTGTTATCACGATTTCGCATATCACGAGTTTGAACCTCTTTCCTTTGGATTTCCCGATCTGCAAAACTCTGAAACAAAACCTTTGTCATGCTTTGACTGTTTTCCTCCTTGCCATTCGATCATTGTTGTTCTTCCTTGCCTGCCTGCCTGCTAATCTTCCTTGCCTGCCCGTTTGTCATCGTTGTTGTTGTTCTTGCCATCAATGACAAGCACGCTCTTCTTGTAAACATGCCAACATGACTTGCCACTAAAATGGGCCCTACAATCCAATTCCTCCAATTTTTCCACCCAGAAAGTACCAAGATAGATTTCAAATTATATAATGATCCATTCTAGATCAAGGATCATTGGAGATCAAAATCAAGAAGCTTGTGGCTCTTGTTTGGTTATAAGAACACCACCTTCTTTCACAAATAGGCTAAGTGTATATTATTATGGAACAATGTCAAATAAATAGTGAAGGTAGATGGGGTGAGGTTGATAGACTTTGAATCCAACAAAGAGGAAGCTTTCAACCACTTGAAAGATCTATATATATTACAAAATGATGTTGACCCTTCTCTTGTAGAAGAAATGCTTCAAGATGTCCCCCATCTAGTTAGTGAGGCTGATAATTTAGAGCTCCGAAAAGAAATATAAAAGGTTGAGGTTGTTGAGGCTTTTGGGTGCTAGAGCCTGACAAAGCATTAAGATTGGATGGATTCTCCATTCACTTTTTTTCAAGCATGTTGGACCATCATTAAATATGATATTTTTGCATGCTTAATTGGACTAGGAGCAAATAAAAAATAGGAGACAACATGAATTATTCACTCATAGCTCTAATTCCCAAAGATAGCAGACTCACATCCTTCTCAAGGATCAACCCCATTTCTCTTTGCCATTCTTCTTACAAGATCCTAACAAAGATTCTATCAAATAGGATAAAGAAGATCCTTCCAAATCTCATTTCAAAAAATCAGGGAGGGTTCACAAAGATAAAGTGAATCGTGGATAATATTATGTTGGTCCAAGAAGAAATGCACTCTAGTAGGAGAAATGGTGAAAGATGCACGATTGTAAAAATGGATATGGTTAATGCTTTGACAGAGTTTTCCACTCCTTTTTGTTTGATGTTTTGTCCATGTTTGGATTTGTTGAGCATGTTATATACTAGCTAAGGGATTGTGTCGAAAGTCTATGGATTACCCCTCTTGTTAATGACAAGCCTACTCATTTCTTTCATAGCAACACGAGACTCTACTAGGGATGTCCCATATTTCCCCTCTTATAAATTTTAATGGAAAACACCCTTAGTAGAATATTGGAATGAGACAGGTTAGCTGGAAATTTGGAAGGAATTATCATTGTTAGAGGTGTCAAGGTAATTAGTTATTCCCAGTTTGTTGACAACTCCTTGACCATGGGAGGAGCTTGTGTCATAATATCTAAACAATTCAAGTTGACCTTGGACTATTTTATGAATGCTTCTAGTGGAAAAATAAAAAATAAAGGTATGATCCAAATCTTCAGCTAGAATACTTCCCCTATTTTGATATACTCTATTGTTGGAATTTTGGAATTATATTATATAAATAACTGGATATCATTTAATATATGGGTATGCCATTTCTTTGAGATATCTAAAACCTGGTGACTGGCTTCACATTGTCCAAAAAATAAAAAACAAGATGCAACATTTGGGATCACAATGGCTCAACCCAGTTGGTAGAGTGATATTGATCAAATTAGTGCTATCATCTTTTCCAAACTATCAAGGGTCAACCATGTTAGTGCCCACAACATCCATGAATTAGATAAGAAATGAAATCGTTAAATTCATGTGGTAAGGGCGAGAGACCAATAATAACAATAAATATCATTTAGTTAAATGGGAAACTACGAAATCTTTTAAAGGAAATCGTGGGCTAGGGATTAAAGATCTTGAAGTGATGAATCTTCAATTAGGTGCCAAAATGCTCTAGAGATTAGTATTTGAAGGCAAAGAGTGGTGGAAATCAATTATGCGCAACAAATATCTTAGTGTAGAATGCAAGATAAGTTTAGATAACCTAAACATGGAAGTCAATGGATCCTCTATATGGAAGTTGGGTAAAGCATCAACTATTTTAATTAAATACCACTTATCCTAGGTTCCAGGAAATGGGAGGTCCATCAACTTATGGGAGGAGATAATTCTAGGAAGACCACCATTATCTTACCATCTAGCAGTATCCAATGCTAAATAATGGCTCATAAATTGTGGCATAAACACTCTATTTGACCTATCCATTTGGGATTCTACACGTTAAGGAATGTGCCAAGGATGGAAAGGTTTGTCCCTGCCTGCTCCTATCTCAACCCAAGTGAAACTCTTGTTCTTTCTTTTGCAAGGAGTTGTGCCTATCAATATTTCATTCAAGTACATGATAAGATGGAGACCATCGAGTGGATCCTACTCAGTCAAGGAAAGATATCGACTCTAGGTAAGGAACCTCCATCTACCAGCTAGATCAAATATATGGAAATACATATGGCATACAGATGGATTACCAAAAAGGTTAACATCTTTTGTTGGACACTTGTCAATGGGAAATTGTTAACAACGAGGTCTTATGAATGTCTATGTAACATACCCAACCACCCCTTGTATTTGTTGGGATGGTGGGGTACTCAGAAATCTCTCCAATTTCCACAATTCCGCCATACCATTAAACTTTGATACCATATAACTATTATGCTCTACCATATTATGAAATTATACATTCAAATTCATGCAATTCATGTGAACACAAAGAAATAAATAAGATGAAAAACTCTTCTTTAAGCCTTCAACGATAAAATTCATTTGTACACATAATAAACAACATAAAATAAAATGTAACATAACACTTATACGTAATGATAATTTACACCAATTGGTTGCTGAAATGGGACGTTCCTCCTAGTCGCAGGCATTGTTGCACCAGGACTTTCTGCAATAGGCCACCCACATGTTGGAGCTATGAGTCCATAAGGATGATCAAGACTCTCTCAACCTAGTTCCTACTAATTTCTCAACCAAATCACTTATGCAACAATCCCAATCACCAACTCTATTTCCCCCTTCAATCTGCACAGCCCAGAGAAGTGAACCCCCTTATCAGCAATGTAGTCCCTTAGATTGTCACACCTATTTCTTGGGATCCATCACAGACTAGCCAGAAAAATCTCAATGTTGGGGTCTACAGGATTCATGGTATAAATTTTAACAATAGTCATACAATTCATCCCCCTTCACAAGCTTGGCTCCATTCCTCTTACAATTCATACCAAGCATAATAAAGGTGGAATGATGAAAAAAATGGACATAATGATGGTAAGAATGATTGTAAGAATTATGGGAAGCTCCCAAAAAATAAGTTATATGTGTGCATGTTTCTAACTTGCCACTTAGTACTCAAGGAAGTACTCCCCAACTACTTTTTCATGCATTTCATGGTTGACATGCCTTTTTCATAAGCTAAGGTGGGGACTTTGGGTTATAATAAAATATTATAATATTCTTGGCCTTGGCCCCTTTTTCCCCCTTATCCCTCTCTCGTGGATTCATAGCCCCCATCGTTTTAGTCCCCCCTATCTTGCAACCAACGATGTATTTTTTATTAATAACTTTAATTTACATCATTTTCATGGTATTTATCATCTCTACTAGTTTTGATATGCTCCTATGCCCATTAGACTTTATCTCATCATTTCTCACACTAATTTTCAAGCCCCTCACCTCTTTCCCATAGCTATGAGTCCCTTGTGCATATTCCATGCTTATACTCCTCATACTAAACTTGATTTATTCTTTTGGTGCCCCTAACTCTACAAAATATGCATGCAACAAAATTATGTTAGATATTAGCAACTTTTGCAATTCTAGAAAAATTAAGCATATTTTCTACCCTTTTAAAGCCATAAGTCATCCTCTTTTAATTTAATGTGCAATTTTGTTACTCAAATCTGAATCTTGGGTGGATAGGATGGTTATACTCTCAAAAAGCTTTCCATTGACCTCTCTCTTGCTGAATTATGAGCTCTAAGCTGAAAAGATGGCTATTTGAAATTAACAATTTTACCCTTTTACACTTGGTCATCTTTTCGATGTACATCCAACTGCTCTTCCCGGTGGGAAGGAGTTGTGTTGGACGTACATCGAAAAGATGACCAAACAGGCTAACTTCAAACACATGTAGAAGAAAATCCATCATGAACCATAAAATCTTTGTAATGGGTGCAAACAATAGTTATGATGGGGGACACTCAACAACCTTCAAATTTTTAATCTGATGCTCCAGTCACTTTCTACATCAATAGGAAAATGTCAACTTTGCACTTTTGCACTTTTTCCCGAACTTGGAATTTTTAACCAAAATTAGCTATCTCCCAAACATAAAAGAAAAAAATAGGGAAAACTTCCTCAAGACAAAGTTGTCTGGATTGTCGAGGAGGTAAAATGGCGAATAGATGATTTTTTTCCATATTTGTCTGGGGTCCCTTTTCCTCCAGAGATTTCATAAAATCCCAAAAAGTGTCTAGGAATAGTGGTTTTCTCCCTGTTTCCACATCTCCACACCAATCCCTTTGGAATTTGGCCAAAATCCCAACTAGTTATCTTCATGTATGATTTTTGGACTCACTCTAAAATTTTCATCTTTATCTGGGTCTCGGTCACTAAGCACCACCTAGATCTTTAAAAACCACTAATTTTCGTTTTCCAGAAAAATTAAGCAAAAATGGTCAATGGTCTGACACTTTTGTAGTCTTGTCATTGTAGACATACACTTTAAATTTTGTCCAATTCGAAATTTTTATAATCCTTTTATGGCCAAAACAACTTTTTGGCTTCAATTTTTTTTTTTAATATCTTTGTTTGTCTTTCTCATTTCCTTTCTAATCCATGTGGATATTGGTGGATACCCACCTCTTCCACTGACTCAATGGTTCTCTATCTTCTTGGCGATTTTTCTACATCTTTTCGAGTCCCAAACTTTCGGGGTCGTTTTGAGGCCCTAAGCGGTGTTTTTTGGACATTTGAGGGGCTAAGGGTTGCCATTGCATTCCTTGGTCCCAACGAAAAGTTGTAATCCTTGAATACTTATTTCCAGCAAGCTATTGTGCACCCAAAACATATATCATATGCAAAAATTGCACCCCTGGGAAGTTGACGTATCAACTAACCACCTCGAGGCCCGCAATACTTTTGGTGTTTCATCTTTTAGGGTTAGTTTTCTTTATGCTTAGGGGTTTTACCTCTTTGTATTTTTGGCTTCATGTTACAAGGCCCTTTTCAACCTCTTTGTAATCATCTTTTTGCAAATGAGCGTAGTCAACATATTTTTCTCTTTAGATATATGCTACCACCATTCTAGCCATTTTGTGTTTTATAGTATTGTGTTATTTTATTCATTAATAGAAGTTGGGTTTCACTAGATTTATGTGTTCTCTTCTTTAGTTTTTTTTTGTATCTCATTTCATTCTCAATATAATCTATATCAGTGGTATCGAAGTAGTTTTCTCCTTGTTATTTTTTAGTGCATGTCCCCGATGAGGTCAGGGTATATATATTTGGGTCCCGAGCTAGTTTCACTTGGGGATGACTGCTCTCGTTGGCCCAGACAACCTCCCATGGTAGAAGAAAAGTGCAATGACAAAGCAGAAGATCCTTTCAAAATGTTTCTCAAGGAATCCCTCGCATGACAGTGGGATGAAATGATGGACAACTTCACCCAGATCCTTCGATGAATTTCGATGGTGGGCAGCACACCTTCAACAAGAAGCCATTTCGGAGGTGCGACACCCTTCAAGGTACAAGTTAACTTTGATATCCCCTTATTTAAAGGCTAGATAGATGCAGATTCTTTGGGGAAGTAGTTGAATCTGTTAGAAGGGTGTTACTCTGCTCAAAAAATTTCCGACATTGAAAATATCATCTTCGCTCTCCTTAAATCCCTCCCCCACGTGACATATTGGTGGGAATGTTACTAAGAGAAACATAATAAAGATTAGTCTATGGCATTCAGGACAAGACCCACTTGGGTGGCCTTTATTGATGCCCTCAAGGAGGATTTCTACCATGTCAAAAAATGTGATGACAAATACACGAGATGGATGACTTTGCGTCAGGAAAGAGACTAGATGGTGTCAAAGTACACTAACATCCTCCATACCTTGTACCAGATAGAGACTTTGAGCGACACCTAGTTATGAAGTGTCGTAGTGGCCTGCACAACTACATCCAAACATAAATGGATTCCTTGGACATCTCCTCACCGGGAGTTACTTATTGATATGTTGTCAAAATTAAGCAAAAATTTAAGCAGTGAAATAAGAGAGAGTTTGGGTCTACAAATCTACAACAATAAAATCACGAGAAAGGTGGCCCTAACTCACAGAACAAGGGACATATCAAGGAAGGCAAAACTCAAGAGAGTTATTCCAAACCACAAACAAATAAGGGCAATGGGAAGACGAAGAAGGACACTGGAAAATGGCGTGAGTTTCACAAAAGCTCCTAGCACAACACTAATGAATGCCTCTCAAAATAGTCATTGTTAGCCAAGCTTAAAGAAAAAGAGTAGAACCCTGACTCAGACTCTGATTTAGAGAAGTATAAGGGAAAGCGGATCATCAATGTAGAACCTAGTGCCACCATCACAACTACAAATTTACAACTGAATGAGTCAAAAGAGCTTGAGGAAGGGAATTGCCTCTTTCATTCACAAATGTGGATGAAGGGAACCCCACTACATTTCATTGTTGATAAGGGAGCCAGAAGAATATAATCTCCACTGAAGTCATTAAGAGATTGAAGTTGTCGATGATTCCACAACCCCAACCATACACCATTGGTTGGTTGATCTAGGGACGATACCTTCACGTCAACCAGTAATGTCGCATGTCCTATGGCATCAAACCATTCAAAGATGAGGTACTATACCATGTTGCCCCACTTGAAGTTTGTGATGTTCTTTTAGGAAAACCTTATACGTGGAAATGTATGACATCAAATGAGGCATGTAATGGAGCCAATCAATCTAGGGATAAACCCCAATACCTCTTACATAAACCTCAAAACACTCAACCACTTGAGTTAGCTCACCAAGTTTAAATAAAAGTGTATATAAGAATGTATTGGAAAATAAATTTGAATCAATTGTAGTTGAAATTTTATGTATTTTGATAAACATGATATTATATTTATTAGGATAAAGTATCTTAGTATTTTAACAATAATAATAACAATCTCATCTACAAAATTAGAGTTGCTAAATAGATCATTTGTAACATATGCTTTCACTGAACATTTTGGTAGGTGATGGAAAGGTCCAGGTTTATTGTGGGCCTACAGACCCAAGGTAGAGCATGTGAAAGAACAAAGGAGAATTGAAGTATTTTTGGCACCTATGAACGAATGTTTTGAAGTAGTTGACTATGGGGATAACAAAACCCCTAGTCCCATCTCCATGTTCAAATCCCATCAATAACTAGTATAATTATGGTGATATAGAAAGGATTTTAATAGTGACCTAGGTGCAAACGACATGGACTTGAATATGATCATAAAAGTGTCAAATGGAGGATATGCATCAGATTCAATAGGATTGGAAAGGAAAAATTCATTAAAGTCTTTAGTTGGAGAATCAAGGGATGGAAAGCATGATTAAAAGCTATCTTCATTCCAGAAAAATATAATTCTATCATTTTATCAGAACCTTGACAATCCATTTGACAACCCCATCTTTGGATCAGTGCAATTAACAAACCATCCTTCAAAAGAAAATTAGTGTAAGTTTATTCTGATTCAAGGAGACCTCTATTAGATTATCAAAGGACTAGAAGTGACAGACTAAAAGAGGCACAAATAGTAAAGTGGGTATATGGAGTAGAATGAAGAAAAAATAAAACATAAAGGTATTGGCGTAAAAACTAAGAAATTTGAGACGATTGTGGGTTTGGAAATTAGTTTGAATGAAGTGGAAGACATGGTGGAAAAGGTGATAGTTGGGAATTTTATGGAGAAACCCATCAAAGGGGATTCTTTGAGACAATGGATGGTCTATCAATGGAGGTCAATTTTAGGCTATTCTTTGGTTTTCTACCTACTGGTCTATGGTTGGATATTTTTCATGATGAAAAGCTTGAGAGATGTTGAGATTCTTCTTAAAAAGGGCTTACAATGGGGGCCATTAGGACTGCATGTTAAGAGGTGGAAACCGAGATTTGAACTCTGGACAAAACCTGCATATCTGAAAGAAATTTGGGTTTTACTTCTAGACCTCCCAATGGAGCTTTGTAATAGGAAGGTCTTGGAAGGAATTGGGGTTTCAACTGGACAATTCATTATTATAGAAGACAAGTGTTGGGAAAAGGAAGATACGAGGTTGGTCAAAATACTAGTGGATTTGGATTTGAGAGAAGGGTTGCTTGCAAAAATCAAAATTGAATAGGGGAATTGGTTATTTGTTCATGAGCTATATTTCTAGAAAATTCCATTGAGATGTGGAAGTTATCATGAATTAGGTCATTTGTGGGAAGACTATAAAAACCCTAAGGGGGAGTTTCTTTAAAATAAGAAAGTGTGGGTTAAAAAGTTGTGTTATTTTATAGATCCAACAAAGGGAATGAAGAATTTGGGGGGGGAAGAAGAACATAATTTCTCGAGCTTTGGAGCGTTCTCCTTTTCCTACAAAAGATCAAGTTCAAACTCCCTTGAAGTAGTTGAAGAAATCTCAAGATCAACAAGAGTAACTCTTTACACAAGCCACTCATCTATTGGCCAAGGTATGCATGTTTCAAATCCCATTCTTTGCTTTCAAAATGTGCATTTTGATTCCCCCCTCTATGGTTGAGTTTTTGGGTTTCGAAATTTTGCTCAAAGAGGGCTCAAAGGATAGTGGCTATAGGGTTAGGGTTAAAAAATTCTCTCCCAAAATACCTAAAAAAGAGGGAAACCCTAATTCTATGGGTGCTCCTTAGGCCTACAATGAGTCTTTGTCAAAGGATTCAACCCAAGGGGATTCATCTAGAGAGGTAGTAAGCCCCTCCTCATCGACCAAGTGCCCTAATAACTTGGTTAATATCGAGGGTAACCTAGAATAGGCCATCCCTAAATCAAAGGTCTCCTCTAAGGAGGCTTGATCAAAATTTCAGAGACCTCCTTTCAAATCCCCTTAATAGTTGTGACAAAGAAAGGACTCAAATGAGGATTTAAGGGCAATGGAAGAGGGTTTAGGAATCTACAAAGGGATTCCACCCACAGTTGGAAGAAAATCCCTTATTTCCAAAGCTAAATGTTATGCTAAAAAGGAAGTGAGAGGAGGAAATAAAGTTACAGTCAACGAGGTCCTTAGAACGGGAAAGACCCGCAAAAATGTGAATGGATGATTGTCCTATCTATGAATGTTATACGTGTTGGAGGTGCGCTATAAAAATAAGACCTAAAATGTGTTTTACAAATATAATGTTGTATTTCTTCTCGAAACAATGTTTGTTGGGTTAAAACTAGTAGAGATTTGTCTTGTTTATTGAAATACTGGACTTTTTCTTTGATGGGTATTGATGGCATGTCAAGAGGTTTGGTTTTTGGGTGCACACTAATTTTAAACCCCTATATACTAGTGTCATGCATGTGGGCATTACATTAGAAGTGAAATAAAAGGAATCGGGAATGGGCTTTAACATTGTAAGCTTGTATGGGCCCTCTGGAGACAAGAAAACCTTTATGGGATGGGATATGATCCTCTAGAATCCTGAAAAGTGGTAATAGTATATTAGGAGTAGGTTTCAACATGACACTTAATCAAATGGAAATCTGGGGAGACGTGGCACGAAGCGACCCACCTTCAAACTTCTTCACTCACTTTTTTTAAGAATAAAATCTTATTGATGTAGATCATGTTAGAGGCTAGACAAATTTTTTGTTGCATGCCATTTAATGGAAGATAGGGCTAAGATTAAATCTTGGGTGGGTTATGGGGGAACTTTATACCATCTACCCATCTTGCTTCAATTTGAGCCCAAAGGTTAGAATACCCCAACACCCTTTAAATTCAACCACTCTTGGGTGAATGAGGAGGATTTCAAAGTTTTGGTCTTGGATAGTAGCATAGGTGATTCAACTATGAAGCAATTTGTTAATAACCTAAAGAGAGTGAAAAGAGTTATAGGAGAGTGGGATAGGAGTCGAGATTTGGAAAATAAAAAAGATCTAAAGGAAGTGGCATAATGTATGAAATTATTGTTTGAAAATAATGAGCCTAGAATTTTCTCTGAAGAAGAATTCCAATCATTGAAAGATCTTGAAGGCAAAAAATAGGTTCTTCTTGAAAAATAGGAGGCATAGTGGAGGCTCAAAAGTAAAGCCAAATGATTCATTGAAGGAGACAATAACACCAAGATTTTACACGAGTATGCAAGTCACAAAAGGAATGTAAACATCATTTGGGAAATAAGTAAGCTAGATGGCTCCAGGGTCAAATCCTTGAAGGAGATAGTAGAAGTTGGCAATAAACATTTAAAAAAAAAAATCAAAGACAATCAAAAGGATAACATCGAGGAAATCATGAAAATTCTAAGCCTATTTCCTATTCTCATTGATGATTGAATGAATCAGGACTTGGAAGCTAGAGTCATTAAGGAAGAACTGAAAGTAGTTTTAAATTCTTTCAAAAAGGCTAAAAGCCCAAGGCCTGATGGTTGGATGGTTGAATTATGTATTGGATTTTATAAAATGACGAAAGGAGATATTTTGTGAATGGTAGAATAATTAAGAATATCTAGGAAAGTGCTAGAATCTTAGAATTCCACCTTTATTTCCCTTATCCCTAAGGCATAAGACCCCTCTTTCTTTGAAGAATTTAGACCTATATTGTTGTGTAATCTTGTTTATAAGATTATTTCAAAAATTGTTGTCAACAAACTTCAAAGTTTTTTTTTCGGGTGTAATTACAAATAAACAATTTGGATTCCTTTCCAATAGATGAGTCCATGATGTTGTTAGAACAACATAGGAAGGGTTGCATACAATCAAGACAAAGAAAATCCATACAGTTGTCATAAAAATAGATCTTGCAAAAGCATTTTCTAAAATGAATTGGTTATATATATCATATTATTGGTTCTTCGGTTGGGTATGAATATGCAGAGTATTAATTGGATAATGGGATGCTTGGAATCAACATCCTTTGTTGTGTTGATAAATGGATCATCATTGTGATTTTTTAATGCATCTAGGGGACTATGTCAAGGTTGTCGTTTATCACCTTTCCTATTTCTTTTAGTTGTTGAAGGGTTGAGTATGTTAATAGGGGACGTTGAGAGGAGAGGAGAAATGAAAGGGATGAAAATTTGTGAGGCAACCACTATATCACATCTCCTTTGTGTAGATAATATCATGATCTTTGGTCAAGGTTCCATCAGGAAATTGAGAGCCATAAATGAGATAATAGACATTTATTGTCGAGCAACATAGGTGGAGGTCAATATGATGAAGTCTTCAACGATTTTCACTGAGTTGGAGGAGATAGTAAAAACTCAAGTTATAAACCTGCTCCCCTTAGGTCATTTAGATCTTGATCAAGGAATTAAATATTTGGGTTTTATGTTAACATCGAATGACTTTAATTTTATTGGTTGGCTCTAGTTATTTAATAAAATCGAAGCCAAAATTTGTGTGTGGTGCAATAGATGGCTATCTCATGGTGGTATATTACTTTTGGCCAAGTTTGTGCTAGAAAATATATCGGTGTATTAGATGTCTACTGCTCACATACCTAAATGTAGCATTGACAGATTAGGGGAAAAAAAGAGCTTCAACTCTTTATGGACTAGAAGAGAGAAAAGGAAGGAATCTTATTGGTTAAATGGTAAAGAGTGGCTACTATGAAGGAAGCAAGTCATTGAGGGTTCAAGAATATTTTTGTTTTAAGTTTGGCATTTGCAACAAATAATTTATGGAGGTTAACCTACAATGAAGGACTACGGGGTAAAGTGAAGAAAGTAAGATACTGAAAAGGGATGACCATGGAAGAATGGTTTAGATTGGAAAGGAAAATCTTCCAAGGAGACTTAATTGTTTGGAAAGCCTTGGTCAAGGACTTTCCATTAATTCGTAAATTGATAGCCTGGAAGGTAGGAAGAGGTAGCCAAGCTAGATTAGGGGAAGAACCTTGGGTTGGGTGCAAAGGAAACTTTAGGTTAACTAAATATCTTCTTAATGTTTTGCAGTCCATGGTTTGTTTTCACACTAGAGGATGTTGCAAGTGTTTTTAGTAGAAACCGTTGGTTCTAGGGGTGGAAATCGATAGTGTATTTGAAGCTATGGGGTGAAAAGGTAGATGACTAGAATCAATACTTAAAAAATGTTGAACCATAGTGCCATACAACTATCAGAGAAGGAGGACATAATCAAACAGTTAAAAAATTAGGGCATGTGGGAGTATACAACCAAATTGGGATTCTCAATGCAGATGGAAGAACTCTAGGAAGGAGAGAGAATATGGTGGTGAAAGTTGGTTTGGAAGCTAGAAAGTCCCTTAAAAACAAAAAACAAAAAACAAAAACCTATGGTTTTTTATGGCCAATAAAATTTTAACATGGGATAATGGTCAAAAGAGAAGTTGACATGGGCCAAGGAGATATATTACGTGCAAATATAGTGAAGAAACTATGGACCATATGTTTGTTACTTCTATCTTTTCTAGATCAGTATGTAATGAAGTACCACCAAACCTCTAAACTATCTAGGTCTTGTCCTACCCACACCTAGCAATATCCTATGCTACTCCATCTGGAATTACTCATAGAACTAATCTCGGAATAAAGCAAGTAGTCAGGGGGTTGTTCTCATTAGAAATCATGACAACTGCTATATCCAAAAGCGAAGGAATAGGGGGAATCCTCTAGTGGAACACATCATAATGAAATGATTAGCATTTGTCAGTGATTTATTTCTTCACCCCTACTATTCTAATATTCAATAGTGTACATCATTCGATCGTAGGATTCATTTGGTCTCGAGAAATAGAAATGTTGGACAATATAATAATAGTGCAAATAGAAGAGATCAATGGAAAGCAATAATATTTCTTATGTCATTTCATTCTTTCAAACAATAGAATAGTATTATTCATTAAATACTATTCTTATTGAAAGGGTGAGGGCTGCCCTACTATTATTCATTTTCTACTAACCTCCCACCATTTGCTTGAGGAGACCTTTTTATGTGATAGTATAGTTTAGTTCTGCACTTGAGAGATTTTTGCTAATATGGAAAATTGCATATGGTTCCTTGTATTCCCTCTACCCTATAACTGCCCCCGAGGCATCTTGTGAATGGAATGGTTGCTTACCTTTTCATCATAGGAACAAAATAGTTGTTTCTATGGTCCAAATTGGTTTCAAAGTCTCTTCATTCTTGATTCCAAATATATGACATTGGCCCATCGCAGGAGCTAATTTTATCACTATCTCAACCTCACTTCACCATTTTCTCAATTTGGTAATGGTGGATCTTAAAAAGACTTCAGGTAATGTGAGGAAAAGTGGAGTCGGATGTTATTTTTCATGTTTCAAATTAGCATTCAATAAAATGGACTTCATTGTATAAAACTTAAGAGTTGCTCACTATTATTAGTGACTATTTGTGTGTTCTGGTTTGTTATGTAAGTAAGGTTAGAAAGTATTTTGTCGTTGATTGTTATCCCAAAGAAGGAATAGTTTCACGAATGACTTCTCAAAAGAGAGAATTACTTTAGTTTGATTTTGGTTGTTGAGTGTTGTATCTCTTCAAAGGGCCTTTCTTAAGTAAGTTATTATGCTTTATTCTTTGTCGAAGGGTTGTCCTTGAGCCATATCTTTCTCTCGTCAATGGTTCCTTCAATTTTCCATAATGGCTTATGCTTTTCATAATTTTGGAAAGGAATATCAACTTCATGCTTGAAGGAACATCAATATTGAGGCTTAAGGCTTGATGTTACTTGCATTTTAGCCCCGACACACACAAATTAGTAAGAGAGAAAGACTAGTTATATGTCTACCTTCCTCACCTTCCTTATGTCGGGCGATAAATTCTTCCTTACTCTCTCTCCATGGTCAAGCAAGAAGTTTCTTATTATTTTAGTCTCACACTTCTTCCTAAATTTTATACTTGAAGCTCTCCCACTGATCGAGCTAAAGATATTGATTGAGCTAAAGAGAACCAGAGAAGTGGAAGTGACAAAGCAGATAAACAAACTGCGAGGAAGGTGAATTTGCACCTCACCAAAGAGGAGTGAGAGTTCATACCTACTCAAATAAACAATGGTTGTCCTATTACCAATCATTATTGAAAACATGTATCTCATGCATCTGCCAACCAGAGTTGGAAAGGGAATACAAGGAACAAAAAATATTAGTGGGATGTGGGAGTAGAATCTCATGATCCGATTCATCGAAATAAATACTACATCTTCATCCCACACTTCAGTGGATGTGCAAAGCTGCTAAATATCCCACTTTCTTGATGACCTAGGAGCAATCATTGTGGGGCTATGGGCCATGCTACCGAAGACTTCTCGAATCTCATTGAAAAATAGGGGTCCTATGCAAAGCAGAGAATTGCAAATCCAGTAAACTCGGAACCTAGGTTGAGCAGTGAAGATTTTAGTCCCACTATCAATGTTGTGAATAGAGAAGATGTGACCAATCCCTTGTCTGGTAATACTCAAAAGGTTGGCCCACCTTCCCCTAAGTTTGATGATGTTCAACATAAATAATTCTTATGGGATGCTTGCTTCCCATTTTCATATTTAATGCAAAATGGTTTGTTACAACCAAAATGACCTTGATCTCAAGGGCATCGATGTGTTCGAGCACTTGCCTTTCCATATAATAATTGGCCCTATACGTTGTTGTTATTAATCTAAGACTGGCGGGGAATTGAACCCCAAAAACTCTTTACAACCTCAGACCAAGGTCATAAATATGTTGTAACATAGGTATACTAAAAATTCCCTCACAACTAATAGTCAACCCTAAAAAAAATCACATACAAGTATTGAAATTAAGGCGTAATGTATCAAAAGCTAGTAAGTAAGTATTGAGGGAAGAAAAAAATCCACTCTCCCGATGTAGGAGGGAGAGGAGCAAAGTTTTCCTTTGAATGAATAGAAAGGTGGTGAGGTAAGAAGCTAATGTAAATATATTGTCGAGTTCCATTCATTTTGTGAGTGTGTAAGGAAGGTCAAGTCCAAACCTCTTCTTGAGAGGAACTATGATTAGGTTAGTGTACTGATTAAGATTCATGGAATGGACATAAAGTGTGTATTAATGTTAAAAAGGCAATTTTGGATACCTAATCCTCGGATTATTGCAGTTTGTAAATAATATTCTAAATAGTAGAAATGTGAAGAATCATAGGTGATAGGAAGAAGATGAAGATCAACGATCATTCAAATGTGTATTTATGAGGGTTTCATGTAAATGCAAAATATCGAAGTGTGGAGTTACATTCTCTTCCCATACCTGGCCTATCAGTGGTATCAAAGCAGGTTAAATCCATGATTCTCTCTGTTGGGAATTTAATTTCCCTGAAACATCTCTCTACCCTCTATCTCTTTGCATGACTGTCTCTCTACTTGATTCTTTGTGCCCATCTGCATTAGTTTGTTATTCTTTGCATGACCATGTATTAGGTTTCCTCTCTGCATGCCCAAGTGTTAGGTTTCCATCATTATGCTTTTGATTGATTCTTTGTCAATGTTGCTCGCATGCCTTGGCTCCATCCATGTTCTCATTCGGC
Organism: Picea abies; assembly: GCA_900067695.1. Classification (NCBI taxonomy): domain Eukaryota; kingdom Viridiplantae; phylum Streptophyta; class Pinopsida; order Pinales; family Pinaceae; genus Picea; species Picea abies. The sequence continues at coordinate 15,962 of CBVK0102127656.1, forward strand.
TCAACTGTATGTCGTGGGAAGGGACCCAATTTTGTTTTGGTCATCTGGGTGGCTTTGGTTTGAATCTATGGGTTCTAATCTTATGGAATACACAACTGTGTTATGCTTGAAAAACCATCCAATTCCTTCGAACTTGCCATTAAATTTGATTGAGTTGTTTCAAGCCCAAGAACGAGATCCAAAACATTGCATTGCAAGAAATTGTTTAATTTTGAGTGATTACATTGTCGGAAACGGTATTTGAATTATCTTAACTTTGATTCCTTTCGATTGAAATGATTTCTTTAAGAGGTTGTCGTAGTTTTCAAGGGTCGAATTTTACCTGCTAACACTGAGGAAAAGAAACTTGGCTCGGCGATGGTCTAGTGGTATCTTGGGACTATACTGGCGGTTATCGACTATATTGATATTCAACCAGAGCTATTGTCCATAAACCTAGAGGAAAGTTTTACCTTTGATTTTTTTTTGAACTGAGTTTGTGGACTCTGTGGTGCAGGTGGAAAGGAGTTACACTTATATGTTCTCCCTACAAACCTATTGTTCTTCAAAGATAAAGTTTATTTTCAAGGTAGCTTATGTTGTAGTCTCATTGTGCATTTTTTCTGCTCTAAAATATCTTACTAGGTGTCTTCAAAGTTCTGTTGGAAGATGCATTCTCTCATCTCCATCGTCAACATGGTGCTAATTAGAAAATAAAATTAACTAGAATGGTACAAAAAGATCATACACACTCTGATATTTAATGTTTTGTGGGATGGTATTTGTGAAGTAGAAGCTTCTAGTGAAGAAGAAGTTGAATTAGAAGCACATCGGAAGAGTAGTAGACCATCCATACCAACATAAAATAAGGAGTGTGCCATATGGAAGGACAAAGACAAGAAAGCATGTGTCGTGATTACTACGACAATAAGTGAAGAGGTGAGTCACCATACTATTTCCATTAATTACCCCTATATCTATTTAAAGAACTTGAAGGATTTGTATGACTCTCACTCAGAATTGGAACTCATACAATTGTCAGTGAAGCTCTTCAACCTAGAGTTGAAGAATGATGATCCCATGGAATTAGATTATGAGATCAAAGTCAAAATGCATGACATTGATGCCACTAGAGTGAAGATAGACCTTCCTCTTAAATCCTTCATTAAGGCCCTCTACCCTACATATTCTCACTACCTTGAATCCCTACAAGCTAGTGGCCAAATGAAATCCATCACATATGACACTTTGGTGGAGAAAGATGTAGAAAGTGAGAGAGACTTTGGAAAAAAGTCAACTCGGTCCACTAGTGAGATTTTGTGCCTTGCTCAGAAAGGGAAGAATCAATCACATGATTCTTCTAGAGGAGAAGGTAGTAAAAGAGGACATTGAAGAAATAATTTCAAAGGAAGGGGGGTAGACACAATCAAGGTGAGAGATCTTATCTTCATTGTGACCGTTGTTGAAAGAATGGATCACATGAAGCAAAGACATGCAGAATCCCATGGGAGAAGATCAAATACCAATAGGATTAGAAAGAAGACAACGATAAGACATCATATATGGCGAAAGGTAAAGCGCTCGAATATGCTTATTATATTGTTTCCCGTTGCAATATAGGAGTAACTAGATATTTGTTTAACACTTCATTTGCTTCTTGGAGAGATGAATGGTTGCTTGACGCATGTGCACCATTCCACATGACCTTTTAAAGAGACTTATTTGAAGATTTCAATGACAATGTAGATGACATAGTTTGTTTTGCAAATAAATCAAGTCTCAAACCTTCAAGAGTTGGCACCATTAGGATTAACTAGCCTGGACTCCCAGATTTTCTTCTGCATGATGTGCTCAATATTCTTGAGCCACGAAGAAAACTTTCTATCTCTTGTGCACATTCAACAGCAAGACCACTCTATTCATATATTTGGTGGCAAAGTTGAAATAAGGAAGGTTTCTGATAACATGGTCATTATGACTGGAGTGGAAGATGGAAGATTGTTGAAGTTGAAAGGGACATTTGCTCATGCAAAAAAATCTACATACCTCTCTCATCACGACGAAGGTACAATGACATCTAGTCTCTTGTGGCATGCTAGATTTGGTCACAATAATTATGATAGCCTTCATTCGCTGAAAAATATTGGTGTTTCTACTTTGCCTACTATTCCTAGTAATTTGAAGCAATGTGATGCTTGTATCCTTGGAAAACATAAAAAACAACCATTTCATGATACTACTTCCAAAGCATGTATAAAATTCGACTAATATATTATGATTTGTGTGGCCCCGTGCATGTTCCATCTGCTAATGGAAATAAATATATCATTTCTTTTGTTAATGATTACACTAAGATGTGTTGTGTGTACTTATTGAAAGATAAATCTCAAGCTTTTGAAACTTTAAAATTTTTCATGCATGGATCCAAAATGAAGCTCGATCTCGTAGTAGATCTCTTCGTACTAATAATGGAAGAGAATGTACATCTAATAAATATGAAAACTATCTTCGTCAACATGGGATCAAACATCAAACCACATTTCCATACAATCCTCAACAAAATGGTGTAACTAAAAGAAGGAACAAGACTCTCCTTAACATGGTTCGTTCCATGGTGTTTTTCAAAAATGTAAAATTGATATTTTGGGCCGATTTAGTTCTATGTGCAATTTATGTGAAAACAAGTGTTCATCTCATGCTCTTGAAAATAAGACTCATTATGAAATGTGGCATGGTTGCATTCCTTCAGGAGGCATCTCAGGGTCTTTGGTTTCACTTGCTATGCCTTAATTCCTAAGGAGAAAATATACATGGAGTTGGAAGTGAATATTCTTGAGGTACTCAAATACCACCAATGTAATATCCCTAATCCAAACCCCAATTGTAAATGAAATTGTAAATGTACATTTAGGCTTGTGAGCCGTTGGCACCGTTGGTTCAGTTTTGTGCACACCTGAAATTGTAAATGTACATTTAGGCTAGTGAGCCATTGGCACAAAGTTTTGGTTCAGTTTTACATGCACCTGAGTAGTGTGCAAGGATTGTTTTTCAAAGAAAGAGCACACACATTCCATAGTGTTGCGTGCACCTGAGTAAGTGCACATGGATTGTGCATCAATGGTAGGGTGTGCACAATTCATAGTGTTGCGTGCGCCCGAGTAAGTGTGTGAGGATTACCTTGAAGTGCACATCATAGTGAGTTGTGTGTATGTATGTATGTATGTGAGGCTGGAGATCCTGTGTGTGGTTATTGGGATGGTGAGATGGGATGCAAAAGGCCAATGCCCCTATCCTTGTAAATGTAATAAGACTCAAATTATTAATAAAATCACATCGTTGCGCGCAGACCAATTAGACGAAAAGAGATGGGGGAATAAACTCCACCGAAAAGGGAAAAGGGGGGCAGTTAAGTCCAAGAGAATATTTAATTAATATTTCTGAAAAGTATAATTTATGGATATTTAATTATCCTAAGTTCTTGAGGGATGGGAACGAGTCACCAAGTGGATAAAGCTAAGTCTGAAGGTGACAAGTGTCCAGTTATGGTCATGCAAATATATGGTCGAACCTTAGTGTATTTTGGGGGGAACTCATTCCTTTGGAGGATTTTCACTCATTTTTCATCAGGGACGACCATTACCTTATCTGCAGAGAAAAGATTGGAAAGGAGTTTTCCATATTGTAACTAGAGTATTTGTTGTTGAAGAGGTGGGTTGTCAGGTCGCGAACATTCTCTCCAAGGGAGAGATTTGTTGTCGAAGAGGCGAGTTGTCAGGCTCGTTGGTATTCTCTCAAAGTGAGAGATTTATTGTCAAAGAGGCGGGTTGATTTATTAACAAAGAGGCAGGTTGTCATGCCCATCAACATTCTCTCCAGGTGAGATATTTCCTAGAAAGTGTTCCTTGGTGCACTGGGAATTAGTTACAGGGCTCTGATACTTCCTGTCCGGCCTGTTGTTGAAGCCCTGGAAGGGAAGTGGGGCAACTGAGGGACTACTGAGCGGAGAAGGGGCACACTTCTTGGGAAGGGACAAGCATGTGGGGAATGAGATATTGTAGACTAGTTGCATCAGTTGGGCACCCTGGACTAAACAATTATGTTGTTTATCCGACCTTGGCCTTGTTATCCCGTACCCTAGGGATAACTAAGGAGATCATGTCTCGAAGCCCATGGGTCCTAGACATGGAGTACTGAGAGGCAGATGATTTGAGCATGGCCCCGAAGGGCCCCTCTTTTCTTCTGTGCAGTCCACTTATCACCAGCAACAATATCCATCCCACCAGCCTGGTCCTTAAGTAGCGTTGGGTCTTGCTCCATGAGGTAATGAGTTTGAGTATCATGGTATGTATCACTCTGGTTTTTGAAGCACTTGAATATGTTGTATCAAATCCTTTTTCATTTCATGATGTTTTCTTGGAAATTATTCTCTTTGCCTCGTTTATACCTGGAAGGGTAACACTGCGTAAGTTGGTTTCCCTTTAGGATGGGTTTCCACTGAGTGGATCTATGAAAATTCATTGTTTGTCCCTCCATACTTACCACTTTCCATCTTTATTCATTCCATCTCCCCTATCCTTATTTGGGCATTGGGATTGGCTATGCTAGGAAGGGTTGTACCTTGCCTTATGGGAAGAAGGAGCTAAAGGCTTAAAGGGTAAAAGTAGCTAGCAAGAGTTAAAATCCAATGTTGAAACCTTTGATATGCTTCGCCCAGGGATCCCCGAGAAAGCAATGAAAAGATTCTCAGTAAGAAAAGGGTACCCATAACATACATAAACACTCAAAGTACTAGTTGATGGATAGGAGGTCTCATCACGAGCCGACCTATTATGACCATGGACATGTAGTGGTATGACACTACCAACTATGGCCATCAAACTTAGGTAGTGGCTCTTGGTGGCATAGCCAAGAGAAAGGGGCTCTCATCACGAGCCAACCTTCTCATTTCCATGAAATGTTTGTGGATAACGTTGTCACCTCGGGTCACCAAGCCAGGACAATGGCCCTCAACTTTTCCCTTGAAGCACAAAAGCAAAAGATCAAAATAACTAAGAATAAAAGGCAATGAATGGACTAGGAAATAATTGCATTTATGACAAGGTGCAATTTGCCCTCTACAAATGCACCCACAGGCAAGACTTTACATTTCCCTGTTATTACATGCACCCCATGCCACCTCATACACTTACATAACTTGGATTAGATCCCACCTGGGAAACACCCCAAACTTAACAAAGGTTAGCCCAATAGGACACCCTGAGACCTTCTCCAAACCTAAATTGTCAAATTGCATAACATCTTTGAGCATTTGTCTGGGTTAAGGGGGTTGGATGCACATGTTTGGGTATTTTAATTATTGGATGTGATTTACATGCAATGATCCCTATGACTTATGAACCCTTGGAGGGCGTACTTGTTGTTTTTGCAGGACCTTGCCCGGTGGAAAAGTACACATGAGGGAATGATTAGCTCAGACCTTCATGAGGACTTAAAGCCCACATATGGATGTTGCAACCCCAGCCAAGCGTAAGAAGAAACTGAAGATTTGCATCGGGAAAAAGAAGGACGTTGCCTTTGAAGGCAACCTGGCAGACCTAGACCTAGGGGGATCTTGCTCTTCCACATGGACGTTGGCCCTTGAGGGCCTTGAACGTCACCATCATGACCCTGGACGTCATCCAGAAGTAGGGTTTTCATTTTGGAGGCAGTTATGAGCCTGGTGGCACGTGTGGGCATCATCTAGGGCCTCTAGAGGCCAAGCACCCTACATTTTAGGTTCAACATTCCACCTTAGGGCCTCAATGTCACCCTAGAAGGGCTTGACGTCACCCTGGGATATGTCTTTAGGTGCTAATTAATTTGTATTATGTCAAAATTGGATTTTATTGTAAATTGGCCAGGTCGACCTTAATTTTGACCTAAAATTAATTAAAGGTCAAAGTTTTGTATAAATAAACATAAAATACATTCATTTTTCATCATAACTCTCCCCTCACAAGAGGGAGGACTAAAATTTTCTCCCTAGTGGCATACTTCAGCTTAAATTTATGCTATTTTGGAGTTTATGGTTTCTTTTGCTCATGCGCTAGGCTTGGAGGAGCTTGCTTATGATGTTTCTTGGCTATTTTGGTAGTAATCTATGCAAACTAGGGTTTTTCATGCTTGATTATTCTTGGTGAAGTAAGTAAATGTTGCAATTTGTTTATGCATTAAATGTTTGTGGTCAATTTTACTTATTCATATTAAAGATTATGAAATTGCTTGCTAAGAAACCCTGGGAGACGGAACATAAGGTATTTCTTCCTTCTTGATCTTGTCACTTATAGTTAAGAACCTTTTGTCTAGATTAAGGCTTCTAGAGCCCTAAAGTGGTAGCACTTTAGAAGTCCTTTTCTAGAGGCTTGTTGCATAAAAAGTATTTCAATAGTCTAAGGAAGGAGAAATTCGCTAGAGCCTAGAAGAGCCTACTCTCTAGCTGAATTTATCCTCGAGGCTTTGGATCCTTGAAGACTTAAGGTGTTATTCTTCAAGGTTTCACCTCATTTATCTTTAGACAAGTATAATCATTAAATTGTCCAAGTTATTTGCTGCTATCAAGGATTCCATAGCCAAAAGGCACTTGTCTACTTACTCTTGTGAAGGATTGTGACCAAACAACTCTAATACTCTCTTCTTTGAAGCTTCCACTAACTAATACTAACCCTAGCTTAGCTAAACTGACTAATTTTGTTGTTGTTGTTACAAAACATTTGCTACAACCATACTAACCTTGTAATTTGTTGCATACACTCAACTAACATTGACATAACGTACTCAAAATTTGCTTGTGATAATTATTAAATATTCTACTTGATAAATGCTAAGTTTCTGTGATATTTTCTTGTAATTTTGAGCACCAATTCTTGTTGTTGTTATAAACATTTGCTACAGCCATCCAAAAGCAACAAATTTTCTGCATAATATACATTGAATGCTAGCTAAACACTTCTAAAATTTCTTATGACATTTGATTATCATTATGCCTAGTAAATGTCATCATTTCATTGTCTTTTCAAGCAATTTTGATTCACATTTCTAGCAGTTGTTACAAAATACTTCTTGTTGTTGTAAACTTTCATTTTTGCTGCAATTTTATATCAGCTAGCATATATTTCATTGATTTAATGTCTTATTGAAGCACCAATATCATTTTGTACTTGAAACTGGCATATTTTTGCTTGTTGTCTTGTTTTAGGCATGTACATCATCCATTACATTTGCTTCATTCCTTAAGACATAAACTCGGCAAGACCTTTTTACTTGAGTGACCAGTGAGAGGGGGGTTAACTTTGCATCCTTGCTTTAGTTTCACCGGCCCTTTAGGTAATTAGGGATGTCTCCCTTGGGGTAGTCTTAACATACTCCTAAACATATCGGGGTTTCCTATTAAGGTGACAGTGATAGGTCACCCCCTTGTTACGCTAATCGTGTTTCACTTGCCTTGGGATTTGGGCAAGTATAGATTGTGCGATAACAAGCCTGACAGTGGGATTGCTTTTTCCCTGGTGGAGTTTAAGCCCCAACTTGGTGGTGACTTGTTGTTGAAAGTATTTGAGCAACAGAGTCTATGGCTGGGAGGAACGTCTGAGCTCTGCACGTAGTTGGTGACTCTGTATTAAAATATAAGTGTCCTTTATGTGCTTGTCTAATTTATTGTGTGCTTGATTATATATGTTTGATATGGGTTTATTTCTTGTATGACGTTGCATATAATTAATTGTTGTTATTTTGTATAATGTTGTTTGCACATGTAAGAATGATGTTGTAATTCAGTATTTGTTGTCGCACATGCATAGTATGAAAGTTATTAAGTTTCTTGTTAGTTAACTTTGTAATAGTGGTCATGAGTTTCCAAGGCAAAGCTAGAATTGTTGTACGCACGGGGAAATAGTTGTGCACGCATGAGGCTGGAATCGTTGTGTGCATGGGGAAGCAGATCCATGCACACAAAGAGAATTGAATCGACATATGGCACCAGAGTGGTTATGCGTGTAGTAGTAATCATGTGTTCGGAGTGGTTACGTGCGCAGTATATTTGTCTGTTCTGAATGATTGTGCATGTAGTTGTATTATGTGTTAATTTTGTTGTTATATTTAGTGTCCGAAGAGGAAAATTTATGTGGCGTGATCTAGCTTGGGATTGTGTGCATTACCTCACATGATTCTGCTTAGATTAATGTTATAGAGTAGAATCTGCGCACTAGATTTTTTTTTGGAGTGTCATTGCTCAGTAGTAAGCTGGGTACTTTATTGAATGGTATTAGAGCATTTTGTTAGTGTTGGTAACGGGGTACGTTACAGATTTTTATCAGAGCAGATTGGTAACGTAGTTACGTTACAAATTGGTATCAGAGCTCTAGTTTCAAATTTGGACTAGTAAGTGATCGAATTTGGATTTATAGTGTGGCCATGGTGTGCATAAAATAAGAATGTGCAAGTGTGCACACTAAATTTTGACAGTACGGTGTGCGATGTTGGGAATGCATAGAAAACAAGTGTGCACGTCTGTGCGCACTAAAATTTGGAGCTGCGCGGAACAAAACTGGCGGTGCATGTGTAATACTAATAAGCAGTGTATATGTTAAATATTGACATCACACATTGGTACGTATTGAATACCAATGCATGCACAAGCTTCAGAAAGAAGAAAGAAAGAGTAAAAGGGTATTTGGGTGAATTCCAAATGACCATAATTTACTACGCAAGACTCAAAATTGTGCAAGAGAGCAGTCGATAAGAAAGTTTTGTACAAAGGAGTCCAATTATTCACCCATAAATTTTTAATTGGGACATTAAAATCATCCAAGAAATCAGAAGAAAGGATTCTAACAAAATGGTGTATAGTTTTCATGAAGTTGTTGCATGAATTCGTCTAACAAATCTTATTTCCTGCACATTCTGTAGAATTAACAACGATTAGATCGAGATAGAATCAATGCAAAGAGTAAAAAACATGGAAGATGCACAGAGAAATTACAACCATGATGATGAATTCAAGGGTTTGTATATCGATATGGGTATTGCTAGTACAAAATCCAATGAGCATAAAGAAGGCAAGGATGAGTGCATAAACTTGGTAGAAACCATAAAGGGACTGCAAAAAGATGTCCAAAGCTATAAAGTCAATAATGAGAGGCTTATGAAAACCAAGGAGCAACAAGATGAATTCAATATCAAGTTGATGCAAAACTTGGAGAGAATAGAGAGGAAAATGGATAAGGAGACAGAGTCAATCAATTCAAGGAGTCATGGGTCTCATGGAAAAATAAGAGAAACAATAAATGTTGATAGGAATCATCACCACTCATCAAAAAATTCATTTAGGAAAGTGCGCAGTAGCTCAATTCCATCTCCTGTCAGAAAGTATAAGAGAAGGACTGGGGTGGACAAACTACATGGATAAATAAATAAGATCAACCCTCTTATGTTTGATGGTGAGCACAAGAAGGATGAGGATGCAAAGACTTGGTTGATGGGAATGAGGAAGTACTTCCAGTTTCATAATTACTTCGCACAGGCAGAAGGGAGAATCACCATCTATCAACTAAAGGAAAAAGCATCGATGTGGTAGGATCAATTCGTGCAAGTGCAACACATTGATGAGAAGAAGGTTACTTGGAGGGAGTTTAAAAGGTATTTTCAAAAGAAATACTTAACCAAGTGGTATTATGACAAGAAAATGAAGGAGTTCTTTGAACTCAAGCTTGGGAGTATGACAATAGATGAGTATGAATGAATATTCTTAGAGTTGTTGAAATATGTTGCATTCATCAAGGATGAGCAAGTTAAAATTCAGAGGTACCTGAGTGGGTTGTCGTCATTTATCAATGACAAGATACAATATGATGACCCCAAGACATTGGAGGAAATCATAAGGTGAGCTAAATGTCTCTGTGATCAACAAAGGGGAAGAATGACTTTCCAAAAGGCTTGGGAAGAGAAGAAGAAAAGCAAGAAGAACAAAGGAAAAGGGGGACTAAGCCACCATTTTTCAGAAATACTTCTCAAGGACAACCAACTCCCAAGGAGCCCATAATGGCTGAGACAATGGGGCAAAGACTAAGGAAACCACCTATTCAATGTTGGGGTTGTGGGGGAGACCACATGTATATAGATTGCCTTCACATAAATGAAAAAGTGAGGATTGTTCACAATGCACAACAAGCTGCGACATTTGAATACATGGGAAGAAATGTACCAAGGATCTATGCAACCCTAGATAATAAGCAAGGTGAGTTTCAGTCGCACATGATTGAAGTGGAAGGTAAGATTAATGACCAACCCATTGCTATTTTAATTGATTCAGGAGCTAGTCATAGTTATCTAGATCCTAAGATGGTGGAAAGATTCCAATTTCCAAGAAGCAAGCTTGGAAAACCTTGGTTGTTGCAATTAGCTACAAGAGCAAAAAGGAAAATTAATGAGATGGTTAAGGAATGTCTAATGGATATGAATGGGTAGAGCGAAAAAGTTGATTTGAATATCATACCTTTGGGCTCTTCTGATTGCCTCATTGGTATGGATTGGTTGGGCCAACATCATGTCGTTCTATGTTACTACAATAAGTTATTTACTTGCTTGGATGAGGAAGGAAATTTAAGAATAGTTCAAGGCATTCCAAGAGTTGTAACTATCTGAGAATTTTTAGCCTTGCAGTTGAAGAAAACCTACAGGAAATGATGTCAAGTATTTGCAGCGCACGTGGAGGAGACACCTAAGGATAAAGTGTCAAATGTTGAAGATTGTGCAGTACCAAAAGAATTTGAAGATGTCTTTAAATAAATACTAAGGTTACCACCGAAAAGATATATTGATTTCTTTATAAATTTGATGTCTGGAGTAGCCCCCATATCCAAGACTCCTTATAGGAAGAGTACACCAAAGCTGAAGGAATTACAGATGCAACTTGAATAGCTTATGAAGAAGGGGTATATACGCCCAAGTGTGTCACCTTGGGGTGCCCCAATATTGTTTGTGAAGAAGAAGGATGGTACGTTGAGGCTTTGTATTGACTTTAGGCAGTTGAACAAAGTAACAGGAAAGAACAAATATCCTTTGCTAAGGATAGATGGCCTCTTTGACCAGCTGAGGGGCGCGCAAATATTTTCAAAGATTGATATTAGATTTGGATATCACCAAGTGAGAATTCAAGAAGAACACAACAACAAGACTGCTTTCAGAACAAGGTATGGTCGTTATGAGTTTACAATAGTGCCATTTGGGTTGTCAAATGCATCAACTGTCTTCATGTGTTTGATGAACAATATTTTCTGAGAATACTTATATAAGTTTGTCATTGTATTTCTGGATGACATACTTATTTACTCAAAGTCTGACGAAGAACATGAGCAACACTTGATGATGGTGTTGCAAGTATTGAGAGAATATAGGTTGTATGCAAAGTTGAGCAAGTGCTCATTCTACCAAAGGCAAATTCATTACTTGGGTTATATCATTTCAGAGGAAGGGATAGTTGTGGACCCGGAGAAGATAAAAGCCATTGAAGGATGGCCAACACCTAAGAATGTTGTAGAGGTGAGGTACTTCATGGGACTTGTAGGGTACTACAAAAGGTTTATTGAAGGCTTCTCAAAGATTGCAGACCCAATTACATCCTTGCAAAAGAAAGGTGTGTGATTTGAATGGACTCCAGATTGTGTAAAGAGTTTTTAGTAGTTGAAGAGTTTGTTAACAAGTGCGCCAATTTTGAGAATTGTTGATCCTAATGAAGACTTCGTTGTGTGCACGGATGCATGCAAGGAAGGGCTCGGTGGAGTCCTTAGTCAGAATGGGCATATGGTGTGCTACAAATCAAGGAAATTAAAAGAGCATGAAAGGCACTATGCTACTCATGATTTGGAATGGGCAACCATAGTGCATGACTTGAAGATGTGGAGGCACTACCTCATGGGAAGAAGATTCGAGTTGAGGACAAAACACAGTGGTCTGAAATATTTGTTTGGACAACCAAGTTTAAATGTCGAACAAAGAAGATGGTTGGAATTCCTTAATGAGTATGACTTTGATATCAAGCATATCAAAGGAAAGGAGAACAAGGTGGTTGACACACTCAGTGAGAGGGTGCATGAGATGCATACTACAACCATCAACATGTACAAATTAGATTTGAGTGATAGAAGTTTAGAGATTCCCAAATCAAATCAGCTCTATGTGGACATAAAGGAAAATTTATAGCAAGGTAAAAGTGCAACAAAAATTCGAAGGTTATGAGCAAAAAGAGGATGGAATCCTCATGTATAGGTGCAGATTTTATGTGTCAAATGATAAAAAATTGAAATATTTGTTGTTGTCAGAGATGCATAAAGTTCCTTATGTTGGATACCAATGCTACCGGAAAAACATTGCAGTGGTCAAAAAACAATACTCTTGGCCATGCATGAAAAAGGAGGTTGCTAATTTTATTGCTAGATGCCTTGAATGTCAAAGGTCAAGGTTAAGCATAGACATCCAGCTAGTTTGCTACAACCTTTGCCTTTTCCCGTGTGGAAGTGGGAAGTTGTAACCATGGATTTTGTTACTAAGTTTCCTAGGACTGCTAAGCAACGTGATTCTATTATGGTAGTAGTGGACACACTTACTAAAGTTGCCCATTTTGTTCCAGTGAAGTCAACTCACAAGGCAACCAACATTGTTGATATATGCATGAGAGAAACTATTAGGTTGCATGGTGTACCTAAGACAATTGTGTCTAATAGAGATCCCATGTTCACATTAAATTTTTGGAAAGCGTTATTCAAAGGATTTGGAACAAATCTTAATTTTATCACAGCCTATCACCCTGAGTCAGATGGACAAACAAAGAGAATCAGGTGATTGAAGATATGCTCAGGATGTATTTGATGAACAAACCGATGCAGTGGGAAAAATATTTACCTTTGGTTGAGTTTGCTTATAACAATGGGTATCAAGCATCTCTAAAGATGAGCCCATTTGAGGCACTTTATGGTAGAAAGTGCAACACACCAGTGAGTTGGGACAATCAATAGACTGCGCAGTGGTTGAGGCAGATCTGCTTCGCGAAATCGAAGAGAAAATGGCGATGATAAGGCATAATTTAAAGGTTTCCCAAGACATGCATAAAATTTGTGCAAATAAAGGAAAAACCCACATAGAGTTTAAAGTGGGTGACCATGTGTTCTTGAAAGTAAAAGCAAGACGCAGTTCCCCAAAGTTGGGAAATTGTTCTATGTTGGAAGCACACTACTCTGGGCCCTTTGAAATCCTAGAGAGGATTGGTCTTATTGCATATATGCTTGCATTTCCTGCATCCGTGTGTATTCACAATGTTTTCCATCTATCTTTGCTCAAAAAGTATGTGCCTCATGCTAATCATGTCATTGATTGGAATGTGATTCGGGTGGATCCAAAAGGTGATCTTCGAGTGCGACCGATCTGCATATTGGATCAAAAAATCAAGCAGCTCCAGAATTGAACCATGGAGTTAGTAAAGGTACAATGGACTTGGTACAGTCCCAAGGATACAACTTGGGAGAGAGAGGATGCTATGCGGGCAGAGTACCCACATATTTTTTTAAGACTTGTGAAGTTTTTGTATGTACATATGTATATAATGCACCAAGGGCAATGCATAAATAGGGATAGTTAGTCGTTCGCACCAAGTGTTGGTTCAGTTTTGCGCACACATGAAATTGTAAATGCACATTTAGGCTGGTGAGCAATTGGCACCAAGTTTTGGTTTAATTTTGCGCGCACCTGAGTACGTGTGGGAGGATTACCTTGAAGTGTGCATCAAATTGTAATTCTGAAGGTGATAAGTGTCCACTTAGGACCATGTAGATATATGGTCCAGCCTTAGTGTATTTTGGGGGGAACTCATTCCTTTGGGGGATTTTCACTCATTTTTCATCAGGGATGACCATTACCTTGTCTGCAGAGAAAAGCTTGGAAATGGGCTTTCCATATTGTAACCAGAGTATTTGTTGTCGAAGAGGTGGGTTGCCATATCGTGACCATTCTCTCCAAGTGAGAGATTTCTTATCAAAGAGGTGTGTTTTCAGGCCTGTGATCATTCTCTCCATGTGAGAAATTTATTGTCTAAGAGGCGGGTTGTCATGCCCATGAGAATTCTCTCCAGGTGAGATATTTGCTAGGAATTGTTCCCTGGTGCGCTAGGCATTTGTTACAGGGCTCTGAGACTTCCTGTTCGACCTGTTGTTGAAGCCTTAGAAGGGAAGTGGGGTAGCCAAGGGACTATTGAGCAGAGAAGGAGCACACTTCTTGGGGTGGGACATGCATGCAAAGAATGAGATATTGTAGGCTAGTTGTAGTAGTTGGGCACCTTGAACTAAACAATTATGTTGTTGATCAAACCTTATCCTGACACTGGGAATCATTTTTCCCTGGTGGAGTTTAAGCCTCGGTTTGGGGGTGACCTATTGTTGAAAGTATATGAGCTTGGGAGTAATGTTTGAGCTTTGCCCGCAGTTGTGACTCTTCATAAAAAGATAAGTGTCTTTTATGTGCTTATCTAATTTACTATGTGCTTAATTATCTATGTTTGATATGGGTTTATTTCCTGTATGACGTTGCATATAATTAGTTGTCGCTATTCTGTATAATGTTGTTTGCACATGTAAGCATGATGTTGTTATTCAATATTTGTTGTCACACTTGCAAAGTATGAAATTTTTTGAGTTTCATGTTAGTTAGCTTTGTAATAATGGTCATGAGTTTCCAAGGCAAGGCTAGAATTGTCGTGCACGCAGGGAAACAATCTATGCATGCATAAGGATGGAATCATTGTGTGCACGGGGAAGCAGATCCACATGCACAAAGAGAATTGAATTTGCGTGCAACACCAGAGTGGTTGCACATGTAGTAGTAATCATGAGTTCGGAGTGGTTATGTGCATAGTATATTTGTTTGTTCTAAATGATTGTGCGTGCAATTATATTGTGTGTTAATTTCATTGTTATATTTAGTGTCTGAAGGGGAAATTTGTGTGGCGTGATCCAACTTGGGATCGTACGCGTTACCTCACATGATTCTGCATAGAATAAAGGTATAGAGTAGAATCTGCGCACTGGATTTTTTTGGAGTGGTATTGCTTAGTAGTAAGCTAGGTACGTTAGAGAATGGTATTAGAGCATTTTGTTAGTGCTAGTAACAAGGTACGTTATAGATTGGTATCCGAGCAGATTGGTAACGCGATTACGTTATAACCAAGGCATACAAATGGGCAATACTTTTGGCACCACAACAAATTTTGCAAGACTTGGGCAAGATTTGCATAGAAAGAAGGTGTTGATTACAAGGAGATTTTTGCCCCCACAACAAAATGGGCTACCATCGTACTCTATTTTCCTTGGTAACACATAATGGATGGAAAGTTCATCAGATGGATGTGAAGACCGCTTTCTTAAATGAAGACTTGAGAGAGAATGTCTTCATGTCTCATGCATAAGGTTTTATTGTGAAGGGACAAGGACATAAAGTATGCAAGCTCATCAAATCCTTATATGGCTTGAAACAATCATTGTGAACTTGGTGTGAAAAGCTAACTGAGCATCTTCTAAAATTGAATTTCAAGCACTTTAATCTCGATGATGCAACTCTATTTGTCAAGAAAGTTGGAAAAACTATTGTATATCTTGTAGTGTATGTAGATGTTATATTCATCACAGGGAACAATGAAAACTACACTACGTCCATAAAGAAAGAGTTGAAGAAAGGCTTTGAGATGACAGATTTGGGAGATCTTCAGTATTACTTGGGCATTGAAGTGACTCAAAATCCAAAGTACATATTCATCTCCCAAAATAAGTACATTGGAGAATTGTTGAACAAGTTTGGTATGGTTGGGTGTAACCATGTCTCTACTCCAATGGAATATAATTTGAAGCTCACATCAAAAGAAGGAAACAAATTTGAGGATGCAACCATGTACAAACAACTTGTGGGAAGTCTTATTCACCTTACCACTACCAGATCAAATATTTCATTTGTTGTTTGGATTCTTTTTAGGTTCATGCAAAAACCATGTGAAGGACATTGGTTTGCTGCAAAAAAAATCTAAAATACTTGAAGGGAACTCAAGATTTTGGACTCAAGAATTCAAATGTGGGTGGCTTCAACATGATTGGATATTCTGATTTGGACTTTGTTGGGGATAAAGAAAATGGAGTGTCAACTTCAAGATATCTCGTGAGTCTTGGATCAATAATTGTCTCTTGGAGATCAAAGAAATAGTCAGTCCTAACAGATTCCACGATAGAGGCAGAATATATGGTAGCTACAAAAGCAACAAAGGAGATTGTGTGGTTTAGGAAAATACTTGAAGATTTGCAGGAGAAATAGGTGAATTCTACTACTCTTCTAGATGAAAATACTTATGCAATCAAGTTGGCCAAGAATCCTAGATTCCATGATGGAACTAAGCACATCAACACAAAGTATCACCTGATTCAATATCATGTATAGACCGAGACTATTCACTTGAGACATTGTACAACAAATGAGCAAATTGTGGACACCTTCACCAAAGTGCTTGGAAGAGAAAAAGTTTGAAAAGTTAAAAATGATTTTTAGACTCACAAACACCCCTTCAGATTAAGGGGGGGGGGATGTTGGATACCTAATACTTAGAATATGATAGTTTGTAAATAATATTGTAAATAGTAGAAATGTGAAGAGTTGTAGGAGATATGAAAATTCATTAGGAAGATGAAGAGCAAGGGTCATTCAAATGTGTATTTATGAAGGTTTCATGTTAACAAAAAATATCAAATTATGGAGTTACATTCTCTGCCCATGCCTGGAATGTCGGGCAATTTAATGTGTGTCAAGCCATGGTTTGAGAGCTAGGTTCTTTTAGCCACCCTAGTGAGAAGTAACGATGTTTAGGGTTGTTAGCTTCATAAGGCACTCCCACCTTAAGTAAGGCAAGACATAATCCACCTTGGAGTAAGGTAAGTAAAAATCTCATGAACAAGTGTTTGAACATGGTTGTTATTCATTACTATCCACCAAATATGAACAAGGCACTTTTAAACAAGTGAAATGAGTATGTAAATTAGTTAAATCAACCTATTGCATTTAGTCGTTGTGTGCTTCTCATGCCACTCCCATTCATGGATAGGCACAACCATAGTCATCGTAGAAAAGCACATCCTAGTTGGGGGGCTGACCTATGATTCGTTAAAAAAAGGTAGAATCACGTTAGTTAAAAAAAAAACATGCTAAATGTTTGAATTGTTTAGGCAATGTCTAATGAACTAGGCTATACTTGCTCATTCATCAAGAATATATTTGGATCTCATAGGAGTGGCAAGGCACAATCATTGTTGGCATAGAAAACATCCCTTTGATTCACCCCTATTATTATAAGGTTCCCCCCTTGAATAAGTGACAATATAAGCATCTACCACTAACACATTGTTCTCAGGAGAACGGATTTGTGCATCATTAACCTTTTTTTCTGGGTTGTGGGCTTAGTTGCACTAATTTCTTGTTGACTAGTACCAAAATGTATGATAAATCCATGGGCGCTACTCCACTAATCCGATTTCTAGATTCTCTCCATCAACAAAGGAAGGGTAAACAAGTTTCAATTTATTCTATCCTCCTATAGTGAATACCCCGACATCTAAATTTGTAGGAACAAAATATGTGAAATATTTCGTATAATAAGAAGGGAATAACATATAAAAAACATGCAAAATATAATAAATATTAAAAAGCGACTCTCAACTACTAAAGCTAAAGACTCGAAGTGACTCATCAAAAGCAAGGGTATGGGAATCAACATTGGTAGAGGTGAAAGCAATTCCAAAGTCAATTTTTTACATAGATAAAGGAACCTCTAGTTACTGAATTGATCATATATAGACATCTTGCTCAATAAGAATGCCTTTAGTTGGAGTGAGGAGGTTGTACAAGCCTCTTAGGCTTTAAAACATGTAATGTCTATTACCCCAGTATTATCCATGCCAGAATTCCCGATCCATCTATGAGCCTCCCCCCTTGAAACTCAAACAATAGTATGACAAACAAGGCAATTTCTAGGACACCAAATATCAACTAGAATAAATAATTAGGATTGAAGGTCTTTAGTAGATTGCATTTATTCATGGATAATAGATAAATAAGAAAAGGAATTTAAGGTCTTTCCCTACTTTATATTACAGGGAATTTGGATCTCAAGGAACAACACGATAGTCTAAGGTATTGGCATGACTCCAACACAAGTAGCACATAAAATTATAATTTATTTTGAAGGAAGTTGTAAGCCCCTACCATAAAAGACACAAAGATGTTTGAAATAGTCAAACATTAACTATAAGAAGGCTTGGGGATTCTTTGGAGTTGTATGTGTGCAGTAGGGGCTATTATCTTTTTTTATTATAATCATTATATTTATTTAAAATACGTTGTCGGACAAGGTGTAATGTCCCTTCCTAATTTTTCAAATTTTAGCTTAATCGGTTTGTATGGATATTTTGTCCCTCCTACCATTGTTATAAATTATTTGTGTTGTTGATATGTTTAATGAGTATATTGTGGTCAGTAGTTTAATAAAATAGTTGACATTTAGACCACATTTCTTGTAGAAACTCTCTATTTGATTACTATAGGTTTGAAGCTAGTGTTGGCCTTTCATCAAATACTTTACTGGCATACTCTAGCCCCCTTGTTAAACCCTTTCTACCAGTGTTACATGAGTGTGTTTGTTGTTTGTTGTCTCTTGTTGTGTTTACAATAGATGCTCATAGGTTTAATGCCAAATAACAATGCAATATGCATATATATAAAAGCAGTAACAACAAACCAATCATATAAATGACTCGAATGGAAACCCAAGAGAAACACCAAACTTATATTATGATATCTATATGTTGACTTGATACAAATGTAACAACTATAAGGATTTAGAAAACCCTCTATGCCAAGTTTACAACTCCAAGATGCCAAATCAACCCCCAGAGTGAGTATGGCGCTCTACAATAAGTGTAAACAACTCCTAGATATGGTAATACGACTTCAACAGTGGAGATAACAACTACCACCAGCAACACGGCCCTTCCTGTTAGTGTAAGTCACCCTTACATCAGAGATATGTCCCCCAACTAAGAGATGGCAACCCCCAAGCGGAGGAATACGACAAACAATAGATTGAATCAGTTTTGGCAATGAAGTTTACCCCCAAACAACAATGAACTCACTCCTTTACTGAAGTATTGCGCCCAACACCCAAAGAACTCATCCCCAAGCCAAGAATTCGGCCCCAACACTCTAAGATATGTCCAACAATAAAGTTTGGCCCTAATACAAGTAAACTTAGCCTCCAACTGTGTGAAGAACAACCCCCAATGGAGATGGTGCCTCCACACATAAAGAAAATGACCAACCAAGAGATAAACTCGGCCCTAAATGAATGAACTCAGCCCAATAGAGAAGATTTGACTCTCCTCGATGAAAAATCGATCTCCCCAAACAAATCGACCACTACAAAATAAAACTAAGTTGCTCAAATGATGAAATACTCAGGCACACTGAAGCACAGTGAAGAAATTTGAATGATCACTCCTCTACGACCGACTAGGGTGGATAGTTTCACCACTGAACCCAATCCCAAACTCCTCTAGGGTTTTTCGTCCTAAGAGCCAAAGCCACAAGAGCTCTCTCAATTTTTTTTTTAGAAAATAACAATTGCATAATGAGAGAGGGCACTCTCCTTCTCCTTTTATTTCCTTGTGGACCCTTTTCAAACCCTTTTACCCTTTTAATAAAGCAAAGTGACTTTATAAACTCAAGTCACTTAAAACAACTTTTTAATTAATTACTCAATGTCACTTTAGAACTATAACCTTTTCTAACCAAGTGCATCCATTAATCACCTTGACCCCCCAGTTTCTGTTGTTTATAGCCTACAAGAGTAAGCTAGGCTACTACACCATCCATTTGGAGTGATCACTTGGAAAGGACATCACAATCCTCCCTTCTCGAGATTGCTTCCCCTCAAGTAACCACAAACCATGATACTGCAAAATTTTCTCACTCTCCCACGTGGCATCTCCTACTGACCAATCCCTCCACCTGACATGGTATTCCTTGATCACTCTGCTCCTCAATCTCCTTTCCTAGACGTCCAAAACCTCCTTGGGAGTCGGTATCACTCGTCCCCTCTCATCTAGTGGCGATAACTCAATGGAAGTGGTAAACTATGGTCCCCACGCCTTCTTGAGACATGAAACATGGAAAACACTATGAATTTGGCTACCCTCTGGCAACTCCATCTCTTAAGCTACCTCTCTAACTCTCTAGGTCACCCTGTAGGAACCATAAGGATGTAGCCTCATCCTCTCAGCACCACCTCTCCTCAATGGAAATTGTCTATGTAGTTGCACCCTTAAGAAAACCGCGCCTCCAGTCTCGAAATTGTGCTCCACCCTGTGCCTGTCTGCATACATCCTTGGCTAATCCTGGGTGGTCTGCAAACTATCATGAGTGGTGTCGTAGCAATGCTCACCTAAATGTAACTACTCTATCAATGACCTCACATAGTCATGTAGATACGTCTAAGCTCATTGGTTCACCATCTCTGCTTGACCATTCATCCGAGGGTAAAAACTAATACTGGGAGTCAAACATGTGCATACAAATCTTAGCAAATCCTACCAACCTGCGCTATGAAACCTACTATGTCGATCTTTTCCAATGAATTCGGGTTTCTCATGGATCCTAAACATCTCCCCACGAGATATATTTGTCACCCATGCTACCCCATACTCCGAATAAATCATCGGGAAGTGAGTGAACTCTGATAACTGGTCAACCGTTGCACACATACTATATGTTCCCTGCACCCTCTGTAAACCCGTGATGCAATCTATGAACATGCTCTCCCACTCCCACTGAGAAATGGGCAAAGAATCCATCAACTATGTTGGATGAGTGTACCCCGACCTGCTTTGCTGACAAGTCATACATTCCCACATACCCCCCAACACATCGTCTTCGAAGTCCCTCCATGCGAACCTCTCTCAGACCTACCTATAAGTGGTAAAGTCACTAGGGTCCCAAACTAGCATGTATGATGTGAATCACCCCTTACTCATAATACTGATCTGGAAGGTGCTAACACAATAATCCACTCGACCGCCCCTGATAAGCTAGACAATCGTAAGTTGCATAAACTTGGTCAACTCCTCAAAAGACCACTCCTCCAAGCAACCAATCCCAAGCATCCCAAGAGTAAACTCCGAAAAGCAAAAACTGCCTATCTCATCTGTATCGGTTGCCTAGCTATCAAACACTATAGTCTCAAGGTCCCAAGCTAATCTTCGATAGGAACCATCATGTCGACGTTGCACCCCTCTGATCATAACCGTCTGACCGCCATGCTTAGGTTGCGTTCTCCTCCCATGGTACCCACTATCATGAATCGTACTCAATCGAGGCACCTCAGTGAAGTTAAAACCTGCCAATCCATGACTATGCTTGATCCTGGGTATCGAATCTTCGATAGGAACCATCATGTCGACGTTGCACCCCTCTGATCATAACCGTCTGACCGCCATGCTTAGGTTGCGTTCTCCTCCCATGGTACCCACTATCATGAATCGTACTCAATCGAGGCACCTCAGTGAAGTTAAAACCTGCCAATCCATGACTATGCTTGATCCTGGGTATCGTGAAGGAAAAACTACCTCCCCATATAGAAAAAAAAAACTCCACAACTCCTCTCACAACATCCCCACAATGACGTAGACCAATCACTGCCTCAACTCTATCGGTCATCAATCTCATCTGAACCAATCCATTACTCAGATGAATGCTCAGATCCCACCACCAAATTGGAAGTTCACCATTCCGAATGATTGCTACAAAGTCCAAATGAAAGAACTTTTTCATGGCCACAATCCCACCTATCTCATCCAACTAACTTAGGTGAAATTCCCATGTCCTGTTGTATATAACAAGGGCATCAAATAACAACAATAGATTCCTCTACCACTGCCTGCACGATTGGAAAGTGACTAGTACATTGGTCAACCAAAAGGGCATGACCAAGAAATCATAACGAAGTCTGGAAGCAGACCCGTGAGTATTCTACTCCCCAGACCTCATCTGATGATATCTCGGATGAAGATCGATCATCAAGGGATATGATGCTCCCTGAGGCTCACCCATCCACTCATCGATCCTGGGTAACCTCAACT